>JAPMOR010090836.1:0-42094 GCA_026543865.1 Argiope aurantia | reverse complement strand
TTTCTTCAAATGGACCAAAAAATGGGAAAAATACAAGGTGAGAGAACCAAATGAATTTATCATCAAAACTCATGCGCAAACACGGTTATTTTTGACATCGATGCCATGAAGATTTAGTAGTTGGTGGTTGCCATAAGGATTAAAGTATCATATTGGTGCTTCACATTTGTGATTCCCATTTCGAAGAACGTTATGGCCAGTGATGTTGGATATTTTCTTTTAGTGCTTTATATCATTAGCCTATAATTATAATTATGGCATCCTAATCAGTTCTTGAAATTAGGGAAACCTCAAGGAAGGGATGAAGGGGAATAAGGGCACGAGTGTGTCGCAAAAAGACTCGTGCCCAAGAAGATTTCTGCTTCCTTTTCATTTCTTTAAGAAATTAAAAGAATTTTAAAAGTATTGGTGTGTTTCAAATGCATTAAAGCCTTTTTCACGTTACTGCCAGTAATGTCCTTCAAAGAAAGAATGGAAACATCATCCAAATTGCTACTAGCATATCAGATACAATAATATAACTAAGAAATTTAAATGTTATTTGTGAATGTATGTGTTCCCTATTCCCAATTGTCCAATTTCACTATTTTACAAAATAAAAAAGTTTTTTTTTACCTTGTAAGTTTCCTCTGAACTTGAAAAGGATTCTTCCGCTTAGAATGGAAGACAATTCTCTGTATTTTAAGACAGAATATCTCATTCAATAAAAAAAATTCCTCAATTTTGGCGAAAGAAATTTGGTTATTAAAAATAAAATGTTGGCTATTAGTTCTCATGTACCACTAGAATAATGAGAACCAATGGGATGGTTTCTGTAGTATATGTTTCTTCTAATTATCCTATTCATTGTTGAAAAACGTCTAATAAATTAAATGATATCAAATCTCATTTAAAAAATAATGAAAGAAAATAAAAAAAATCACATATACAGTAACAAAATTTGCTGCATGGATTTAATTCAATGATATAATGGATAATGTGTTGTAACTTCTGTGTGTTGCTTGGTGTGTTGTAACTGCCATAATTTCTCTATATGGAATGTAGGTAACTTATTTGAAATACACGAGAAATGGATGTTGTAATTTGTTATTACTTACAGCAACATATTGAACGGATGCCAACTAATTCATTCGGAATTTCATTGAGAAATTACAATTGGGATTCAACAAATTAAGGCAAAAAAGAAAAGACAACGTTCAGAACTAAATGTTATCGCTTGCATATTTCAATGAATGTCCAATCGCTTAAAGAAACATTTCAAGAAAGATGTGTACACTGTGAAAAAATGAGTATTCAGCAGTGTATAAAAAGAATTGTATTTTTACGATTTTCTAGAATTCCATGCAATATAATAATAATGTTCAATTTGATTGATTCGTTTGTTTCATATGCGTTTAAAATATTTCTAATTGAATGCATAGTTGCAAAAATAAATTTTATCCCTCTCTTTTTTTTTACTCATATTATTGGACACAATATTCCTTTTTGTTATCAAGTGTAATGTTCTTAATTCGAAAGGGCTAAATTTTCCAACTGAAATCATCATAAAAATAATATATGAAAACCTTTTCTTCATATTTCAACAAATGGTATCCTTAAACTATAGCATTAGAAAATGAAATATCCAAAATATCAAATTATAACTGATTCGTCCATTGAAGGAAAATTTTAAATCAAATTTCTGTGTTTAATAATTAAATTTCGAATAGCGCAGTACTACTGCAATAATTCTAAGTAGGTTGGAACTCAGTTGCATTCTAAGGAATTTGTATGCTCAACATTTACTTCAATGTTAATGAATAGTTACAATTAATAAAACGGAATTCTGGGTTGTAAAATCTTCCGTTTAACTAAACTTCAGTTATTCTGAATCTGCCCAAATAATTACTTTGTTCTCGAATTCCTGTGCATAACTTATTGTTCAGCGTATGTAAATGGTTGCAATTAATGAAACACAACGTTGTTATGTAAAATACCCTTTATAATTTCCTATACTTAATAAATGAAATGCGGAAATGTTCATATTCAAAGCAAAAAAATTTCAAATTATCAATTTTTAATTCCATTCTATTAGATTTCTTTTGTTTGTCTACTGACGTTTTTCTAATTATTTCTGCAAAATATTTAGCTTTTCGTTTCCATTTTTATTCAGTATCATCAATGATATAAATGCGTACGCTTATAAATGTTTTCTGTGGTACTTTTGGCCATAGAACAAGTATCTGAGCTTAGACTTATTTTTTTTCAATTCTATAATTTTTCTATTTGTGAAAGTTCATATTTCGTTTTATAAGGGGGTTTTGATTGGAAGGAGAACATTTGAAGTTGTGGTGTAATAGAATTTTTTCTTGTCACATCCAGTTATTTCTATATTTAACAAATTTTCAGATTTATATCTTCTCTAGAGGTACTACAAAGAACGTTGGTAAAAAACATTTGCGAGAAAAAGAAAATTAATAGTGTTACGGAATTTATTTGAAGCTGCATAAGTTTCAAATAAAAAAATCTATATTACTAAAATGAATATATTCCTAAATATGAAAGTGAACAATCATAGTTGATATTTTTTCTAGAAATAGAGCTAACTCATCACAGAAATTGTTCAAAGTTATTTCTTCACTCAATCAATAAATAAAGATTCTTTAATAAATAAAAACATGCATGCGTTTCACATTAGAACGACTTGAAGACAACAAGAAAGGATCAAAAGCAAAATAAAGTACAGTGGAAAAAACATCTTATTCTCAAATTAACCAAAAAGAGGTAAAATGAAGCTTTTACAAAGGATGGGATAACACAAATTACAATTTCTTCCGATCTATTATTCTTTAAGAGGACGATAGCAAAATAAAATTTGGAGAAATAAATTCGAATTGAGTTCATTTTTCATTAGGCATATAATTGTTGATACTTTTATTTACCATTTTAGTGTTTGTAAATTTTTCACCAATGAAAATTGTTTGCAAATCATGCAACATTTTGCAAAAGCAGAAGTTCAAAAACATATCCAGGGTCTGCACCGGATTATAGCTATTACGATTTATACGCTTCTCAGAGGTATTTTAAAAATAGTAAACAAATTGTAGTCTAGGATTTGGGCAGAAAATTGCAAAGTAATAGACTTATTGGAATTTTAAAACTTACGAAGTAAGTAATGCACAAACAATTCAAAGAGAGATAACTGCACTCATGTCATCGCTGAATCAAATCAAACAAATTTTATCAATATATTTGGGGAGCAAGCAGTAACTTTACGAATTTTAAAGGAATAAGCTCAATAAATTTTATATAATCATGAAGCAACTTTTATATCAAATCGGTATGAATAATTTGAAATTATTCTTCAGAATAAATGCACCTTTTCATTTTGATTGTTGCTCTGCTTACAAAATGTGGAAAATCATTACAAGTAGTGAAAGAGTTCTTTGGTTTAACATTATGGAACAAATAATTGCCAGTGTTGACCAGTATTAAATCATACTTTTTGAATTATTATGTATATTTTCATATTGATTTAAAAACATGGAGTAAACGGTGTTTGGAAAACATCGGGCTACAATCATAAAGACATCGGTAAGTAAGTTTCATTATTAAAGTTTGAAATATGAAAAGAAAAAATAAATGTACATTTCAAGATTCTTGTTTCATTAAAATATTTACCTAGAACTTACCTCAATCTTCTTTTATTTGTAAGCTGTATACGAATAAATATATAATGAAATATTTTATTGATAATTAATTTTGTTCTCAAACCGCATTATAATGTCAAAAGCTTCAATGACATTTGTTCCTGAATTTCAAGTGATTTATAGTAAATAGCCTTTTAACTAATCTGAAAGTAGATTATCAAGGTTATTTAAGAAAAAAAAGCGATGAATTTGAATTAAGTATACATGTATGGTCTCAAGAAGAGAGAAAACTAAATTTACGTTCATTTTTATCTTAATTAATTTAATGATATTCCAGAATTTCAAGTGATTTATAGTAAATAGCCTTTTTACTAATCTGAAAGTAGATTGTAAAGGATATTAAAAAAAATTGATGAATTTGAATAAAGTTTACATCTATGGTCTCAAGAAGAGAGAAAACTAAATTTACGTTCATTTTTATCTAAATTAATTTAATGATATTTGTATTTTTATAAAACGTTAAACAAGTACAAAAGACATTAAATTAATTTTAAGACAAAGAAAAATATTCTAGACTATTCTGAAAATTTTGAATACATATTTTTTAACTTATCATGTTCAAGTAAAAAGAAAAATTTAGAGCATGAAACAGCATTTTGTATTTTTTTTTCAATTTTATAATTTTAATTCTGACATAGTTAACAATATTCATGGTCGAAATAATTAAAACGTCAATCTTTAAAGCAACAAAATTTATAAAATAGATTACATAAAAGTATATACTTAGTTTCATAATTATATTTTCATAACAAGATGTAATGAAAACAAATGGAGGTTTTATGCATATGTATTAACTTATTAATTTGGATGTCGAGTTTATTCATTTTTCATATATGAGGAATTTTTACCAATACTTTTAATTATAATAGACTACGCTGTAAGTTGGAATGTTTTCAGCATAATTATTCCTTTCATCAAATGTTTTGCAATTTTAATTCAATTTAAAATATATGCATACAAAAAACTAAATATCTTTTAAGGTATAATTTTACATTACTCTAATTATACAGTATGAGATGCCAAAATAATTTTTAAAAAAATAATTCATAAGTATATTTGAATTGGTTTATCTCGGTTTGGAGCTATTAATCAAATATCTTTTAATATTTTAAGCACATAAGTTTATTGAAATTCTTGGCCCAGATTATCATTATGAAACTAGGAAACGAAAATTCTTATGAAATGTGAAAAGATTGGAAGAATGTAGGCCTAAACCAATTTATTTTTATCCTTTGAGCCATCAGGAGATTAAATCACTTCATCTATTCAAAGTCTTCAATTTAGTAGCTTCAAGTTGGTTGAATTTTAATTATGGAAGAGGATCATATGAGATAAGGATAATGCTTTGGAGAAACTTTGAATCCAGATGTCGTTAGAACCATTAAACTCATAATACTTAATCAAAATATCTGACATGAATTATAGGAAGGATTTCAAAACGAAATTCTTCAAAAGAGTATTTAGCTTAGAAATTTAAAGAAAAGGGAATGATTCTGCTTAAGGGCCCTCGATTTCAGACATTTCCTAATCAAAATTCAGAAGTGAAAATATGGTCTATTCTTTGGTAGAAACAGAATAGAATACTTGATACTTTAAGCATTTAAGGTAGGTGAATACATTGAAAAGTTGACTTTTTGTGAAATTATAATTTTTTTTTAATTTTATATTCTTTATGTTGAACCCATTTCTTCATAGGTCTAGTTTCTCAGTTCATTTTTTTAGGGGGGGAGGGAATTATACTGATTTTTACATTTGTATTTACATGCGTTTTAATGCTATTTTAGATCTTTCTTAAAGACTACTTTCTCAAATTTTAATCTTTATAGAATTTTCTCACCAAAAACTTCATAAATAAAATTCTAATGTATATTTTTTGTTCAAATTTGGAATTTTATTTTCACAATACGATTTGCAGTTTTTGAACTGGAAAATAAATAAACTATTTTTTTAGAAAGATTTTATTGTTGCTGCAGTACTTCACAATGTGGGAAAAAAATTGAATATCTCGTGTTATTTATTAGTCGAATCACAATATTTAAATAATTGATAGAAATGCAGTTTTTTTTTAATTTTGAAACCTAATAATATATTTCTTAAGCTATCAGCAAACTTTTAAGCAGATAATTTGATAAACCTCTAACTAGAAGAATTTTGCTTTATCCCTCTTTTTAGCCAATAAAATGCCTTTTTTCCAATTTAAAGAAAAAAATATATTGCCTCTTAACTCGTTTTATTTCATTTCATAGAGATTTTAAATCTTTGTTATGCAAATATTTAAAAATATAAGTATATTTAAATGGTTTTTTTTTTTCAAAACATTCATCTTGGAGGTAGTCATGAAACCTTATATTGGGTAAAACAAATATCACATTATTTAATTTTTGTCATTTGCAATCATTTCCCAGTTTTAATGTTGTAACTACTATACTTATAAATTTCTAAGTTATTATAATGTAATTATTTCAATATGATAAAAAAGAGTAATTTATTAATGATGTAGTAATTAATCAAATAATTAATTAGTTTATTTTCAAAAGTGATTTAAAATATTGATATAAAGCCCTTATAGACTAGAAAAAATGGGCTATATTTGAAATTTAATTAAACAGGTCTACAGCGAAAAAGCTTCATACGTCAATGGAGGAGAAAATTACTATATCAAAAGTTCTAAACATGAATTTGCCCTTAAAAAATAGTTATTGGGTTCCGATTTTCAGAATTTCAAAGGAAAATACTCTTTATGAACATATAATACTATTCTTCTTCTCTTATTATATTATATTTTTTTACTAGCCGCCATTAGAGATTAATTGGCTATATTGATTGCATTTCATTTCAATTATAACTTTTTTATAAATTAGTTTTATGATCTCTCAAGAAAATGATGTTAAACTTCCAATTTTGATTTGTACCAAAGTGTTCTTTTAATTGGTACCACCGTGTTCTTTTAATAATTTGTTCTGCTTATTGCATATTGGAACCATATAATGATGTTAAAATCCAAAATATCAAGGTGTTGTTATAAACAAAACCGATCGTCTATGGACTTTTTAAATCAAAATAAAAAAGCACTTATTTTTAAAGTATTATATTTAATTACTTTCGAATTCGTCTCGAAATATCTATATCTTTCCGATAGTTCGCTTTTCCGTTGGATTAAATTTTTTATATTTTATTTCAGCATAAAAATTTAACTATCGATAAATTATGTACAGAGACATTATTTGCCTACGCGATATCTCAAAGCTAATAGATACATTTATTTACTTATTTAACTTATGTAAACATTAAGAAGTTTTATTAGACTTCAGAAAACATTAAAGATTATTTTATGAGCAGAACGCATGAGAAAAATATATACATACATCAAAAAATTATTCCTATTTCAACAAAAACAGCTCTAGTTTATTGAACAGAACAGGCATATGTTATGTGCATCAAATATATGAGCTTTTGCATAAAGAGCAACACAAATATCTGCATGTATGAGCAATTACACTAAGAGCTAAGAAATGACTATTATTAAAGTCTTCGCCATAAGAACAATTAAATTAAAAAAATGTAAGCTTTATTAAATAACAAAAAACCCTCATTTTAAGACTTTCTTCATCATAATGCATTTTATAACTGTTTTTTTTTTTTTCATTTTCCCCCTGAACAAAAATACTCATAAACTTTAAATCAAACAATAGCTAATAACCTTTAAAATGAAGCCTTCCCTAGAGAAGCATAAAATCCATATTAATGAGGAAACGCATCTTTTATAACGACATTTTACACGCGACTCTGTGTTTACTTAAGGTAATATTTGCCTTCTCTTAAACCTTAAAAATTCCATTCTTTAACTTAAACCGTGTTTGGGCGAGTTTTAATTTTCGGTCTACAACCCAAGTTATTTTTTTAGACTTGATTTGTGGGAGCTTTGAAAAAGCTTATCTACCCATGAAATATTATTTTTTCTAATATTCTGAATATTTTAAGGGTAAGGAAAACTTAAAATCTTTTCAGTGTCTTGATTGATTACCCTTCATTTTTCTCCGAAAGATACAGCCTTTCAGATAATTTGAACTATGCCTCAGCTCTCTTTTTTCACAGTATTTTTAAATTTTGGATTGCCTATAAAATATATAAAAATTAAAGTAACATTGGCGATATTTTATTTAATAAAAAGTTTTCCGAAACACGGGCGTCATAAATTGAAGAAAAGTTAAAACTTTTATCGATAATTTTAATTTTTTCTTGATTAAAATATTGTTATTGGTAAAAATAATATAAATTTTATGGCAAAGAAATTTGTGTCTTTTAAATTATAAAGATATGTTACAGGGGCTCTAGAAACTCAGATTAATGCAGTAAATTCTTAATTCATTTAAATTGCTCTTTGTTTTTATTAATTAATATATCATGTGACAAGAATTCAAAATTACGAGTTATGTTCTAATCATAAAAGGACATTAATGCAATTAAACTACCTGTAAACTCATCATATTTTCAATTCTGTCTCAAACTGATATCTAAATAGATATAACCATGGAATATAAATATAATATAAAGTTAAGATATATCTGAGTATTAGAAGCTTGGAGGCTGAAATGTATTGATGACTAGAAAATATATAAATATTTCCAACAGGAGTCAACACATTCGAAGAATAATAATTACATAAAATATTTAACAAATTAAGTTAAATATTATCTAGTGATAAGGTTTAATGTGTTATGGATAACAGGTTTAATTAATTAGAATCTTATTAGCAATTGTGTAGGAATTTAATTAAAGAGAAGATAAGAAGAAACATGATGCTCTTTGCACCAGTCTTAGAGTACACATTTAAGGAAAAAAATATATTATCTGTTTTGTTATTTTTTGAAACTAAGTATTGCAAAATCTCACAAGAATATCATATATTGGAGTTCTTATATATTTTAAAGCCGCTGTGACGGTTGGTGACTAAAGAATTAAACGATGCCGGTACCATTAAATCGTCACTGCAATAGTGCTCCATTGAGATTCTTAAATTAATGAAATCGTACTGAAAGGCACAGAAAATTTTCAGAAAATTCAAAAATAAACTTGATACATATGTTTCTGACCATTTTGTTTCATAGCTTAAGGCTATTAGCGTGAACTTGCTAACATAGCATTTGAAATTGAAAAACAAACAAAAAAAACGTGAATTTTATTCATGAATATTGTTAGTTGTGTTCTTGAACGAGCGATAGGTTATCTAATGAGGTAAAATACAATCAAAGTTTTGCAAAAAAAGAACAGTAAAAAACATCAGGATTTGTATACAGTGACTGCTGCAACTACCAGTTTCAAGTATTTCTTTGTATCAAGTATTTGCTCAAGAATATCTTTTCTCTAAAAAGATATTCAGAGCATTCATATTAAATTTCTTTCCCAAGAATGTGGAAAATGACATTAGTAACGTATCTTGTAAGTGACTAGTAAGCTGAATGTCAGTTGAATGATTTCCTGACTGGCAAATGTTTCGTGACAGATACATTTACTTAAGAATCATTTACAATAATAGATTTTCAACTCTATTCTCTAAATAGAAATCTACCAGCAAGTTTTGGTAACATAATTATTAGGAATTAATCAATAATGGCTGTAAAAATATTTGCTGCAAATGTCCAAATGACAATCTCTAAGAAGGTCTTCAGAAGTTTTGATACTTTTTCTTGAAAAAGATATTCAACGCGATTGTTTTATACTTCTCTATCAAGGATGTGATATATGATTTGAAGTTAAATAGAGTATCTTGTGAGTGAATGTTAAGTTGAATGTCAGTTGAATTATTTCCTAACTAGCAAATGTTTCAATTATGACAGATTCATTTGATTATGAATCATCCACAATAATGGATTTTAAACCCTATATTATAAATGAAAATATGCCAGCAAGTTTTTGTAACATAATTATTCGCAATTATAAAAAATGGCATTAAAAGTCTCAACAGAACGCACTTGTATGTATGGAAGTTTTAAATAGTATGAAATCAACCAAACTTCGTTCAAAGGTAGTAATTACATAATTTCTTCTTATAAATTCTTTAATAATGATTTAATCCTGTTAAAATATCCATATATTTTCAAATTGAATTATTTGTTTATTTTCATATTTCATGATTCTCGATGACTAACCCATTTTAACATTTTTGTCAAGGCCTATATCAATAAAAATAAGTTTGACTTTTTTAGATTACATCTTAATAGACGCAGTAAGCTGCATCTTCGTTCCCTATTCCTGCAGCTGAAATAACGTATTATAGTAACCAACATTTCCATGCAGATGAAATAACGTATTATAGTAATCAGCAATTCCATTTCAGCAAATGCAATCCATGAATCAATTTCATCTGTAAGAGCATTAGAGATGCGAGTCCATTTGTTCACTAATCAGATAATGATCTTCAGAATCGCTGATTTTAGAGTAATACATGGTTGCTAGCACCTGACGTGTTCATTCTAATTAGATTACAGCTTTAAGTCTGAGCCGGCATTCACCCGTTTCTTCTCGATGATTACAATGTGTTGTCACAATCTTAAGTTGTCACTTTGTAATGGACTAAAGAGAATTTCCGGTGAATTCTTGGAAGTGCTCAAAGCTTTTGCATCCAACAAATGTTAGACATGCGAGAGGGCTTGTCTGAAGGCAAAGATTGAATATTGTAATTATTTAAATTCTAATTTCGTTTAACTGTAGCGATTTTCGAATATTTATTCTCTGTAAAATTGAGCATTAAGGTGACAGAAATCATATTAGAAATAATGATTATCAGTTAAGAGATTTAATTAATATTTATTACCAAGCATTTTTTTAGAATTGCAATAGGATGTTTGTTAAAATACCAAATAAAATGCATTATATTTAATTTAATTTTAGACAATACTGCATCATGTTACAGAGCCTGCACGAATCAGGCAGATTACAGAGCCTGCACGACCTGCACCTGATACTATTGCCAAATTACTCCCCCTTTTTTAACTGACTGATTGAATACCGGCGTTGCCTGCTGTGTTCGTTAGAGACGCTCACACAGACGTGGATCCCAGAAGGGATTGGAAGATTTTCTAAAAGCTGTCAGATGATAAATTTAAATAACAGCTAGCGAAAAAAAATACTTCCTTTGTATAACAACCACCTAAGACAGGAATGTCATCGCAGTTTTTATAATAGCAAGGAGATTTTCTTGTGTTTGGAAGAGAAACTTGGATGTGTCTTAGACCTTGCTGTTAAGAATGAGAGGATTAAACTATAAAATTTAGGAATTTAATTTCGAAATATCATAAACTAACCAGCAATTTTTTTTCTACTTGAAATTTTTTAATTAAAATTTGAACAGAAAAGAACGCTATCAATTTACAAACAAGGCAAAAATTGTCATTTAGAAAGTAATAACTTCGTTCTCAGTTAATGATGGGTGATGGAGTTTTTCACTATTATCACATGTTCATTCAAAATATGAAAAAAAAATCACCATCACTATAAAGCAAAATGTACAGTTTTATCTCTCCCTTGAGATTTTGGAATATTGAAGTATATAGTATAACTTATCAAACTGTGAAATGTGAAAGCTTTTGCCCATTTTATCGTTTTTAGAGTTTTGTATTCCCAAAAAAAAGTCTTTTTTTGGAATTATGAATAATTCTGAATATGATAATTCATAAAAATGCAATGATTTTGTGAAAAAACTGACATAATTTTATTACGATAACTAATTGCTTGTAATAAATTTTGATCCAAATATAACAGTATGTGTTTATGAACGTGTGTTGTGTTATGTTGTGATAACTTAAAAATGATATAGTTTTGAATATTAATATATTTTCTTTACAATAAATTTATTTGCCAAATTCTAATTTTTATCTGCACCTTTCGTCGCAGACTCTATATGTTTCTTTTTCTTGATGAAACGGAATTTGATTTGTGGATTATGCATGCTTGTTCAGCTTGTGAACCATATTTCGGATCCAATTAAACAATGAGAATGTTTTCAAAATTTATAAGGGTCTTTTCTCTTTAAAGACTCTTCTCATTTTGAGAAATGAAAGGGGAAAAAAAAGAATATCTCAAGATTTTTTTTCCTTTTTTTATCAAACTACAATAAAATACTTAATTTATTTTGATTGCTTTATATTCAACTATAATTGCTTCAGTAGGAGTATAATAATCAGCATTCCTATTAATGGACTATTGAAACGCCTATTGCGTATTTTAATACTATTCTCAGAAGCCATTAAAGTCAATTCTCATTTATTAAGGCATAAAAAATAAATTTATAAGAAAGAAGTAAGAAATTAAAGATTTTTTCAATGATAATAATTATTTCAATGATACCAAGGTACGAAAATGTGAAACGCACAATTCTAATTGTAGAAAACATTTAAGATGCATAATACTCTCAATAAATGATTAAATTAATTGTCAGAAATGAGAGCATTAAAATTAAAAAAAATAAAAGATCGCCTAAAAAACTCATTATCATTAAGAAGAATGGAAGGTAGATCAACACATAGCAATTTATGGCGAGTCAAGAACGATTTCGATTAATTGATGCAATGCATCGCAAACGAGAACTTCATCGATTTTAATTATCGTTCTTAAGCTGCGAGAATGAGAATTTATTGGGAAGTAATTTTTTCCTTAAAGCATTTTTATTTCATTTATTCATTCCGACATTTTATCGGCATCAATTAAACGTAGATTTTTTTCTTTTTGGAAGAAGTTAATATTATTATCCTCAGGATGCATTTAAACTTGTTTAAGTAATGATGCATTCCTAAGACTCATAAATTCTTTTTAAAGAAGAAACAAATTAATAAAAAAAATTAATATTGACATAGATATTCTCTAATTTGAATTTTTAAATTTTGAACAAGTCTGTGGTATAAAAATAAATAATTGTTGCTTTTTTGCAATTATGTACAAGGTGTTAATATCATTTCTTTAATTGGTCATTCAATATTTTACATTAATTTTGCTGTCTAATGTAAATTCTGTCCTTGTAAAAAAGGAAGCATTATAATAAAGAATATTAATGATTGCTAAAAAATACTTTTATATAGTTTTTATTCAAATTTTCAGTAAGAAATTAACATGTTAATTAATAATTAGGAAATTAACTCTTAATATACTTTTCAGCAATAAAACTTATTATATTTTAACAATAAAAAAATAGTGTTCATACCACGCACCGATATGTATTGTGTTTGATTCTATTTTATAAGTGTGCATTCCGCTACAATTGTAATGTTTCTTAATAAGAAGAATTGAAGAAGCATTCAATACTTCCTTTTATATGTTATTTAGTTCATCAAATTTTCTAGATATATTTACTACAAAGATTTATACAATATTAAAATTACTTGGAAGAAAAAAACAATATTTGCATCGACTGAAAATGTACGAAATATTATCTCTGCATCGTATTCTTTCAAAAGTTTCAATATTTTATTTTATAAAAATAATGAATTTATGCCCTGCAGATTAATATTGTGAGGAAATATAATAATGAAACTTATTATATCACATCATATGCAAAGTAAATAGCGTAGAGACATTATTTAAGAAGCTTTAAAAAGCAGAAGAGAATTTTTTATAAGTACAGGGTGGTTATAATTAAAGTTACCCTGTTTAGACCTACATAGTGTCCGCTCTAGTGGGAGGATGTCGAAGAAACTTGATATTTGGGTTGTATGGATCATGGGGAAAAGAAATCTGCAATAAAAAAATTAGTTTAAATTTCGCCCGATAGACGACGGTAGTTAAGTACGATAAAGGCCGTTATGCAAATTTAGAGTAATTTAAAAGGCCAGTACTCACTGTCGCAAAATCATTCTTCGCCATGTCGGTAGAGAAGAAAGGAAGAGCTTTACTGATAAAGTTGTTTTATCAGAAAAGCATAATTTGTCAGCTGCACTGCGAGAATATCGGTGCTTGAAAGACTTACGAAAAGGGTCTATGTCCAGGCAGGTTTTGAAAAAGATGATTATTAAATTTGAAGAGACTGGAGAGTTGGGTGTGGCACAAGGAAGAGAAACGAAACGGATTTCAAATGAAACTGCGGAAGATCGTGCCGTGTCAAAAGAGAGTATGATGCGTAATATTCTTCATCAACTGCTCATGCGGTGACGCGTGATTTGTCCCTCCCTTTGTCTAAAGTAGGAAAAGTTCTTCGACCCATTGTAAAGTGGTATCCATACACATCCATCATGTGCAAGAGCTGAATCCTGCAGACCCGGAGAAACGAAATCAATTTGCTAGAATTTTTTAGCCAGAATAGCCGTTGACAATTCATTGCCTTCGAACATTTTGTGGTCTTACGAGGCTCAATTTAACCTAGATGGATTAGTTAATACTGATTATATAACTGTATGGTGTGGTTGTACTGCTGATTTCAATCTTGGTCTTTTTTTTTGTGGAGAACTCGCCTTATGGCTCTCAAAGGTGTTCCATTACAGGTGCCAGTTACCACGACCTTTTTCAGCAGCAAGTCATTCTTATTTTACAAGAACGATAATGTTTAGGGACTACTGTCTCCATGCAAGATGTTGCATTGCTTCTTGCCCATTTTGAAGATCAACTAGTAATTTCAAGAAGTTTCACAATTGCCTGGCTTCCACATTTTCCGGACTTGAATCCCTGTGATTTCTGATTGTGGTTATTCCTGACAGATCGTGTCTATGGAGGAAGAATATGGTCGCTACATGATTTGAAAGCAAGTATAACACGTCATGTTGCTGCATTTGATCGAGAAACCCTTCGTGCCAATGTTGAACAAGCCATAATACGCTTTGAACATGTGCTTGACGAAAATGGAATGCATATTAAGCATATATTGTAATTAAATAAATTTTTTAAGTTCCAAATTCTGTTTTTAGTTTTTCATGTTTTTAGTTTTAGTTTTTAGTTTTCTCACCTGGCGGTTGAAATTGGAACTAATCCTTTTTTATTGCAGATTTCTGTTCCCCATGATCCATGCAAACTAAGTATCAAGTTTCTTCGATATCCTTACACTAAAGTGGACACTACGTAAGTATAAACAGGGTAACTTTAATTATAACCACCCTGTATATAAAATAAAAGAAAACACTTTTTTATTAATATTAATTACAAATTAATTAATGCTCATACATTTACTAATAAATAAATAATAAAGTAATTGTTTATTAATTTAATATTTATTTTATTGTTTCAAGTATTTTCTTACTTATTTACCCTGGTAATTATTGCCTCAGATCATGACATGTAAACTGAATCAAAAATAAATTTATTTAATGATTAACTAATAATTTAGCTCAGAAAAATCTAAAAATGAATAAATGTTAAAAAACGTGATCTATATAAAAATATTATTGTGCATATGACATTGTTAAACAAGTATAGAAACTAATTATACACACATATAATGTATATATACTGACGGGTTTCACCTTTTATCAAACTGAATAAAATTTTGAATGCAGTTATTATATAGTATGGGTTCAGGAATTACCTGAATTAAGTAATCAAGTTCTGGCATTTGTGATTAAAGCGTTGAGATTCCGTTATTTTTAATTACTATCATCGATTGTTTCTATTATAACAATGTAACGTTTACACTAGTTGACGTGAAGTTGTACACTTAACAAAGCTTTAATGGTCTCCCCAATAATTTTTCTCTAATACACTC
Organism: Argiope aurantia; assembly: GCA_026543865.1. NCBI lineage: Eukaryota > Metazoa > Arthropoda > Arachnida > Araneae > Araneidae > Argiope > Argiope aurantia. Next base: position 26,725 of record JAPMOR010090836.1, on the reverse strand, counting down.
GTCATGCCAGAGAATACTTTAAATGGAATTAGCGTACAATAATTACGAAATATTAACTTTTTTTTGAGAATTCAGCATTTTTACTTAATCTATCATGTGCTCCTTGGCGAGATTTTGGCGATTAAATCATGGTATGAGGTTAATAACATCCAAAAATTGAATCTGGGCTTTAGACACGTTTCTCTCAACAGATTGAAAGAATATTTCTCACAAAACTGCACTTGTAGTTGCAAAATATCATACCAAATTTGATATATTTAAGTCATTGCATTTCTGAGTTTTCATGTTTACATATTTAAGTAAACATGAAAACTCAGAAAGACTGACAAGAGGTCAATTCTTTGTTGTATTTCGCTCAAAGTTTGATAGATGTCTACAGTATAGATGTTAAGTCTGTCTGTGTATTGAATCTTATTTATCTAGCTCTCTTTGTTTTGTAGTCATTGTGTTAACTTACATTTGAACAGCCGGACAGATGGACTTCATCTAAACAGATTTTACTCAAAGTTTAATAAACATCTGCAAATCTGTTTTGAAGACAATTAACCAAATTTCAACCGTTTAGTTCAAATCCGTCAGTTTTCTTTGTTACAGAAAAATAGACGGATATTTTCCGAAAAGAAGTTTTTCGAACTCAGGGAGATCTAAATCGTGAGGATTCGTCAAAATCTTTACTTTGAAATTTTTGACAATTGCTATACCTTCTCTCTATATATGAGAAAGTAATTTAAATGTTGGCATTAACAAAGATGAATACATGAGCTAGAATAAACAAAGAAAATCACAGAAACTATAGCAATGCAGCCATTTTTAAGTTTCATATAATTTCGACGTATTTGTTTTCACATATTCTTTAATTCTGATTCTCATATTTTGCAGTTCAGGTATTCCCTTCCTCAGAACTTCAATGGATTAAGATATTTGATTCTGATTATCATAAGGACATTAACTAGAATTAAATAAGTATATCCCAAAAGTATGTCGGCATATGTTAGAAAGGAAATTCGACAAAGGATATCACCATCTGCGTTCACACGACATTTCTCATTTCTTTGTTGAAAATCGGAAATGAAATAATTGATCAACATTGATTCCTAATAAGTATTCATTATTATACAGGTTCGAAGACCTTCAGCAGGATTTTGAAAAAGATATACCCAAGGCAAATATGCTTTCTACTTCGTTATGTAGTTTGTTCATATCATATCAGTGCCCGCAGTATCTGCCCAGTCCACGCTGTACTACAAATTAATGACAGCGGTAATCCGTAGAATGCAGAAATTCTAGCTGTTTCAGTGTCATTCTAGTAAGAAATTCATTAATCGAACTTAATAATCATTCACTTACAGAATCCTAAAACTCTGAAATTCCTTTACCATTGCTTCTTACGTATGGAATGAAAATTTGGTATTTGGAATTTTACGGACCTTAGAATTCTTCAATACCAGCACAAATATAACTATTAAAACAATTACACCCCGGAATTCGCTTAACTCTTGATATACTTCCTCAAATATCTGAAGTTTCAGTGAAAAAAAATTCGCATCGCAAATGTAGAAACATCTTCGTCCCATCAGTGGGAACAAGATTTATCAGCTGGTTGTTACAAATATAAATGTGTTCGGTTATGCGACTGCACCACAAATTCCAACAGTGCACCCGTAAAAGAAAAGCAGTTAAGGAATTCCGTTTTAAACTGTTGCCGATACAGATATCTTTAAAAAGCTCCATTTAGTAAAGAAAAGTGGTACGAAATTTTTAAACAAAAACAATCTTGACATAAGTTTAAAATATTATTTAGGAGGACAGAAATAAATAGAAAATTCTCAAATTTTACTATTAAATAAAAAAATCAATATGAAATTATAAAAAGAGGTTTATTTATTATATAATTTTTATTTATAGTATAATTGTTATACTATAAATAAAGATTATTTATCATATAATTTATTTAGTGTAGTTTAAATATTTGCATATGTCAGATAAATTCATTATTTATTTTTGAAATTTCGGATTAAACATTTCTTTGAATTGATTGATTAATTAATTAATCATTATTAACAATTGCCTCTTATAAATCCATATATTAGTATTTTAAAAAGTATCGATTCAAATTTCTATTAAATTCCATTTCCCTTCCTTGACCAAATTTGTTAACAAGTAAAAAAGAAATGAAAGTATTATTAATTATAATTTTGATTTTGAATTTTATGCATTGCATTTAATTCAAGAGATGCATTGTTTTAGATGCGATATTTGATTTTTTTTTATAATATAGCATTAATTCACCAGCAATAGTAGAAACAACTTTTTCGAACTACTTAAGATTCATACACATATTAAGAAATTTTTATGACAATTAGATTACATTTCTGTGGCATTTTTGTAATTTTTATTCCATAAAAATGGCAATTTTATATGAAATTTTAATACATGAATTGTTTATTTACATCAATATAATATATATAAAAGTAGAATTCAAATTTTCATCAATTTTCAGTCTATTGTCTGTTTTCTCCTATACAGCGTCTTTATTTTTCTTCTGCAATTTTCAACTATTTTTCTGTATTTTTCTTTTTTTCGAATTCCAAAGAAACAATTGAAAAGACAGGATGAATAAAGGCCAAATAATACTATCCAAAGTCATTTTCTTTATCTTGCAGAAAAACAACTTTATGTAAATACAACGAAATTTCGCAAAGCGGATATTATTGCCTATGCTGAAAAAAACAACCATGTTTTAGACCTTTATTGCTGTAGTCTTTTTTTTAAAAAAACAGGAAACAAAAAATGTATGGCTGTTTGTCTTTGTTTAAGAATTTAGAACACATTAACAACCTAAACTTAACTGAGGAGTGGATTAAGTAAGACAAATTGACAGCATTTGTTATTTGAGCACTTTTTTTGCATCCATGCAGTTATCGTTAAGCTAAAGGATTACGCAATTCTTCTTGGATCTCCTTCCTCGGCTAAATCCTCCCAAGACCTATTTACTCATGTAATTAAAATAAATTAGTTTCACTTTGTAGTTTATGCTTTAAAACACAAAAATTCGAGTTTTAAATCTACTAGTGTTTTTTCTGAGATATGTGCTTGCCTGAGGTTTAAAGTAAGTTAAAGCACCCAGATTTACCAAAGCTTGTTTGTGTACATTTTATAAATTTAGCATTTTATTGAATTCATGGCTGATTGTGGGTGCAGTGTAACAGCTCTTAAAGTCCCAACTGCATATCTCCCAACTCATATATCTCTGTCGTATATCTCCCAACTGCTTCATTTTGGAATAGATTACTAAGCAATCTTTATATTAAGTGTAATTGCACAGGATATGAATGCACCACTAAATGTTTTAAAAATTAATCATCAAAGAAAAATGAAAGGTTTGTTTATTCTTTATTACTGGGAATGCTGTAAAACTGGCGCTATTTTATTTTGAAGGTATCTTCGATACCTAATTTTGGTAGTGGAAGATCCTACTGAGGTAACATTTTTTAATGCAAAATTTGAAAATAACTTTATTTTTCTTGAGCATATTAATAGTAGATAAATTTTAGGCTTAAATATATTTCAATTTACCTTTACTTGATAAATATTCCAAATTGCCATTTGAGAGCAAAGAACTTTTACATAATGTTAACAAAGCTATTCTCATGAAAATTTAGAAATGCATAGCAAGCGGACAATCATATAATGTTAACAGTCTTAAAAGTTTTCTGAACAGGAAAAAATCTTTCTACGTATGTTCAGATTTAGCTGGAGAAAATGAGTGATTTTCATTATGTTGCTTGGTAACATATAAAGAAATATCAATGTAAATTCTAATTAGAGTTATTATCATAGGGAATTTTTCGTGTTTGTGAATTGAAAATAGATGATATCACAAGATTTTAAGAAGTTTACCATAAGAGTTTAGGAATTTTACTAGATAATAAAATAAAATTAACTTGAATAATTAAGTTTGAACAATTAAGGCATACTAAATTCTGTCCTGGTTACGATAATTCATATGAAATACCTTAAATTATATAACCCTTAGTAGCTTTCAAAGTCTTTTTTTCACAAATAGCACAGTTGTATATGGTATTTGTATTCAGTTCATCTTCACCTGATGAATTCATGATAATTCAAATTTATAAGCGTATTTTGAAAGATCAGTTTGTTTTTGAAGATAAATATGTCTATATTATAAGTGAAACGCAAATAAAAATTACGTTTCAGAATACTTCATTATCTCAATATATTTATTATTTCCTATATACTTTCTCCTGACTCTGCGCAGAATGATCATAAGAATGTTATTGATTAGAATTGCCAGGTAAATACTTCCACCTAAAAAATTTTCTATGTTCGATACCATTCTATGATCATTCTTTCACTATTCGCTTCTTGAAATTCTATATTTCATTTGGGGTTTAGCAGCTAAGACTAACTGCCACAAAATATAAATAATTATTATTCGCAGTATAGCAAACACATTCTGGTATATCACAAACTTGTCTATCAACTCTAATTTGAGAGTCGAGTAGGTGGAACACCATCAGGAAACTGGCTCGAAATCTTTTCGTAGTCTTTTATACCATCTAAATCCAACGAATCCAATCGTTGGTTCTCAACTTTCTTTGCTCACAACAAACATTTATATATTTGAAACAAAAATATTTACGATTTCCCCTACAAAAAATACAAAATGGTGCCTTCCTCTGAATCCCCATGGTTAATTCTTTTCATAATACTTTACAGAACTTACTTCAAGAATCTTTAAGATGTTTTATACCACTCATAATATTTGTATTTAATTTATGATTTATCTTTTATCGTTTAGTTCCATCTTTTACTTTTTATGTATCTAGTTTTCAATCATTACATTTCTATCGATTAAAACAGCTAATGAGATTGAACAAATTGCATAGCACTGAAATTCATTAGCAAAAATCAATCATCGACATAGTTCTCAAAATTTAAGTTAGGTTCAATTAGAGACTTTGAATGCACTTAGAACAATTATACTTTGCATGAATAAAAAATAAATTGAAAATGTGAAACATCCAAAACTTAATTTATAATCATCGTTTTTTATTTATTTTCTTTAGTTTAATAGTTTTTGGAAGAAGTCAACTGTACTAGGTATGATTGAAATATAATTTTAAAGATAATGGTATAATAGCAAAACTGTGAATTAATAACGTAATATTTGGGATTTAAATCCGTTTTAAAAAAAAATATTTCTCCCTTTGATATTGGAGTTAATTTGTATAGGTTTGAAATTTTACAAACTATCAGTTTTGATTTTGTAAGCATGTTTTCTTACCTGCACAATACTTTAACATCACGTACAATAATTCATTTTTAACTTGTTAGAAATAAATATCCTTTAAATACTTTAAGGAATGAATATTCGTTAGTTTTAAAAATATATAAAAATACTACAAAATTCAAATCTGAGATCAAATTAAGAGTTTTTGGAAATGAATTCCAAGTTTATAAATTTTTTTTAATAAAAAATCTAAGATGGTGACAACTACAGCATCAATGGGGATTTCTATTCACTAACAAAGTTATAAATAAACTGAATGAAAATCACTTTAGTACATATACATACACTGCATGAAAAGCGCAAGAGACAACAAAGCTTATTTAAAATTTATGACAGCATTAAATCGCCTTTAAACATTTTAGATTTATAAGAGCAGGGATTTTAAATCATAAAATATGTCGCCCCATTTGGTTTAGTTTTCATTTCGTAGCACCATTTTAAATTCTCTTATATTTCTTTCTGGATACAATGTCTTTTATTCTGAGTTATTTCGTTGTGCAAAATCCGAAGAAGCGATTCCAAAGTATTGCATTTATTAAATGTATGAAAGAACTAATTATGAAGCAAGGAAGCATTTAATTATTGTTAGGAGAATTTTTAAAATATTTTTTAAATAGAATTATCTTTATCAACGTTCACTTTTCAATGTAGCTTTCAGTTCATCACAATTTAATATAAAGCATTTTAAAATTCCATATTGCTAAGAAAATATTATTTTGATCACTTTTAATTAAAACTAACAATTAATGTAATCTAATTTAAATTGAGTATAATTTAAATTGTTATGAGGTAATGCATGTACTTCTAAATCCTTTTAACAAAACGGCTTAAATCTCTTTAAACAAAACATTTTTTAGTGATTATGCATTAAAAGATTTTTGGATTGCTAGTGATTAAAAAATCATTTACCTTATTATATAAAACTAATTTTTAATTAACTTATTAGTAATTAGCAAAATAATACAACCCATTTCGTTTGATAAAAAAAACTGGAACAGCCAATTTTTTTTTAAAATTTACAATTAGCAGGAATTAGAAAATTTTAAATTAGCTTCATTTCAGCTTGAAATGATGGTATCAAAATAATAATTATCATTAATATGACTGCTAAACATCATTACATAGTTACAATTTCATCACAATTTCTTGAGGTTTCTTGTATTTTCACAGATTTGTGACTTTATATTAAAGAGAAAAAAAGCTGTTACTAGTTTAGTAATTGATGAATTGTGGTTTCGTCAATTATTCACCCTGACTTTGAAGTTTTAAGCCTATTTAACTCGAAAGACCGAATTTGTATCAATTATTCACCCTGGTATCGAAGTTTTAAGCTTATTTTACTCGAAAGACCCAATTATAAGTTATTTCGCTTTTGAATACTTTGTCATGGATTCACTGTGTATTTATTTATTCGTTGAGAATGATAATATTTGTCATGTATTAATCATTCTCTTGCTAATATGGAACAAACATTTGCATGAAAATACCTGATATCGTGCTGCTCTGGTAAATTAGCCACAAATAGAAATAATTGTGTCAGACGAGTATTTATCTACTAATATGCTCATTTAAGTAAACATGTAAACATGACCTCTTAAAGATCGGACTTTTCCTCCTCTCGAATCTCCTGAATACGATACTACACGACTAGCATGAGTGATTCCTCTCAAACTTCCTCACACACTTTCTAATAAGGGTGTTTTCTTTCTCCCTATACATAAAATTGATGATCTTGCCTAAGATCAAGAACTCTTTGTATAGCGTTGGCGAACAATAATGCAGATATATAGAACCTTAGATTGAATTTTTAGAAATATTCATATTTTCATACAAAATATTCATACAAAAAATATTCATATTTTTTTAAGCAACTTTATTTTGAATACTAAATCCATGTTCCATATTTTTCTCTATCTTTTCTTTACGTTTTGTAATTATTGTATTCAGTTGTACTCGGATAGCCGAGGAGACTGACTTCCATCGAATGAATTTTGTTTAAAATTTCACAGTTGTCTACAAATTTAGCTTAATGGCAAAGTATCAAATTTCATCTTTGTAGCTTAAAAATGTTTTTAAGTAATTATGTAAATTGTGTTGAGAGTTTAATGTCAAAAATGTTTTTTTTTTATTCAGACTAGTTTGAAACATGAAGATTCGTCTAAATCTTAAATTCAAATTTTTCACTATTAAAATATTTACCTCTGTGTACTTTTTTATGGAAGAAAGTAAAAAAAAATGTCAGCCATAATAAGATGGTCAAAAGTATTTCAAATGGTATCAAAGAAAATCATCTAAAATCATACAAAATTACTTTGTATCACTTTTCTTTGAGTACAAAGCGTCAGGTTTGCCTTTTCATTTTGTTTCTTCCAACTAATATTTCAAAACCATTACCTTTCTACCAGATAAGAAAACAGTTAGCGCTGTCTTAAAATCATAAAATTTAAGAATGAATAATTCCAGTTTCTTAACTGTTGTATTTTCTCCTTGATTTCAAGAATCTCAAGTAATTTATTTTTTGATATGCGTATGATGTTTTATTACAATATTAATTTTTTCGCTATGTACAGAAGCCATCTGTATTAAAATACACAAATTTCCAATATAATATGTCTTTTAGCCATCATAAGTAATTGACAGATAAATAAAAACGACATTTAATAATGAATAATGAGTTTTCGTACAATGTGAAACAATATATATTTATATTACTTTTGACGGCATATACCTTTGTATAGTTTTATAACTTGTGAAGAAAATCGGATATATACACGAATAAACATTCTACTGTTAAACATACCCATGTTTTTATAAAACTGTTAAATTTTTAAATTACTTGTTACATCTCACCCATATAGTGCTGTTCAAGGACTGTTTTAATCATAAATGTATGAAGAAATAGGCTTAGATATATTTTACTTTAATTCTGGAAGTCGGAATGTGAGCATCTCTCAAAATTTTAACATCGAATATTTGTATATTATGATGCATTTTTAATGTATTTTGAATAAAGTGAAAGGAAAAAAAATCGAATAAAAGAAACACTGTCTTTATATGAATATAAAGAAAGTTTAAAGAAAATTTACTGAATTGAATTTCTAATATTGGTATGTTATAAATAATCACTAAAGTATGCATATAAGGTTAAACAAGTGTGCAAAATCCTTTTCAAGATTTAAAGGCCTAAAATTCAATATCTACTATAGTTTTGAACCTAAGGAAGAAATACTTCATTAAATATTTCCAGAATCACTTACGTTAAAATCTTTCGTCAAAATTCCTTAATATTCCTTTGCCTCCAAATTCGCCCCTCAAGAGACTTATCCAGCACTTCGTAATTTTTTGACTCCTTAATTCCACGAACAGCAATTTCTACTCTCTCCAAACAAGTTCGAGTCACTTAAATACATTTACTGGTGGGATTCATCTGCCCATCATAAGCACTCTGCCCAAGATCTATGAGCTAATTAGTGTTGTTAAGCAAAAAGTTTCCGGACTCCGAGCTATTAAGAGTGGTTGCTTTCGGAAAAGTTCCTATTATAGACTTTTCAGCTGAATATTCTCTTCTGGCAGTTTTTTCTCCCCGATTGGGGCCTTAACGAGTGATTTTGGCAGGCTCTTCATGAAATCGTCGAAAACTCTTGGCCCGTCTGAATGATTAATGCGATTTTCGGTGAATAGAAGATGGAATAGCGAAAGAGGGAAAAGGATAGGGTATTCAGATTTTTCCGTTTACATATTTCTACAACCGGTTGATTAATTTTAGTTCCAGTTGGCAGTGACACTGAGGTGGCGAGGAGCTGAAACTTAAGTTTTCATGTTTCTCGGTTTTGATTTATGTAGCCGTCCTACTTAATTTTCCGATGCATTTCTAATTCATTGCGTTGGAATCGATGATAATATGAATGCATAACCGCAATGGATTCATGTGATTTTTTTAGTATCATGATTATTAATCTCAGGTGCAAAAAATCTCGTATATTTTTTGAATTACAGAAGTATTATTAAATCTTATGATGAATATATTTCTAAATATAATAAAATATACATTCTTATTTGGTTTAAAATTCATTGACTCGTTGATTATGTTTATTATTTATTTGACAGTAATGATGTTTGGTTTTCTCAAAAAATAAAAAAAATTATTATCCGAATTTCCGAACTATTAATCCGAAATTTCTTTATGCAATAATTACAGATTTAGAACATTTTAAACATTTCCATTTTATTTTATATACTTAATATGTTACTTTTCATTTTCGGAAGTTTTTATGTAGTGATGATAATAATACGTTGTAGCTTTCTTACTTAAAGATGTTTTTAAGTAGTTAAATTTTCATCAATGATTTTATTTAATCTTGCTGGGCGTCCCGGGTTCGAATCCCGGTTCGAGCATGGTTGTTCTTCATCTGTGTTCTATCTGTGAGGTGTGTGAATGTGCCCCCCTGTAAAAAGGGGTTATTCAAGCGAATGTGTGAGTTTAATCTTCATATGAGCTAGAAGTCAGACTTCTGCCCTTGGGTGCTCAAGGGTCTTTACCCTCAGAAGCTACTGCACCCCCTTTCCGTGGTAACGCGGACACGACATCATCATCATTTAATTTGGTTTTTGTTTGTTATACTTCATTCTTTTCGTAGGATACTTTATTTAAATACTTGTAACTAATAAAATCAAACACTTTTTGGAAAACAAGTTCAAATTTTTCAAAATATCACAACATTTGGGTGATATGTCTTTATTGTTGCCTGAGATTTGAACATTTATACTGATTTTCTTTGATATAAGCTAAAAAATACCTAAATTTTATTTTTATAGTCAATTATGTAAGACGTGAATGAACGTCTCATAATTTGCCATAGAATTAATTTCATAAATGTTCTGTTTATATTAAGATGCGTTCGTAATTAATATGCACGAGGAATGAAATAGAACAGCTGTTGTTTGTGCATATGCTGCCTAGATATGCCAAAAGATTTAACATGGAGCTAACACATTTATTATAAAAATAATTTAGAGTGTGGACGCTTCATTTGGGATCGATGTTTTTTAAATTATAAACAAATAAAACTTAAAAGGTTGAAACTCTTTCCGACATTAATTTCTGAAGATATTATTGCACTCAACTTATTCTTACACCATTTTTAATGAAAATATAACAAACTATCATCTTAAATATACCAATTGAGGTATGAAATTTTCCCTGATTTTTTTTTCATTTTTTAAAAAAGTATTTTCGCCCATTAATTATAATAGTTTCTTTGATTGTAAGGAAATTCTGAAAGTTTTAATTGTTTCATCAAATATTAAATCAGATTATTTCTTTTCATTATTTAAAGCTAAGTAAGAACAAATCCATTTATCGTCTGCATGATTTACGTGAAGAATATGAAAGTAAATTTATATTACCGAGAAAAACAATGTGAATAGAAAATAGATAGATCGAAGAGTATATTCGTAATAATGAATCAGTATGATGTTTTAGAGTTTATATCTTATCTAAAAAGTCATATAGGGAATAAGCGAATTAGGTGTAAGGCTAATAATGCGGTACGACCATATTATCTTTCGCAATCAGACGTTTAAAATTAATTTATTTTAATTATTAATATCAAATAATGCATAAGAGATTTATTTGAAACTGACCAATATTCCAGGTGACCTAGATAATCATTAATGTTGATTAATATTCAATAAAAAATTTTATATTTTCATTGTCCAGAATTCAATTCTTGAATGAAGTTATTTGAAAATTGCAATAGATTTTTTTCTATAAACACCTCATTCTGTATATAGATTTTAATATCATTCATTTGAAATTAATTTAAATGCAATTGAAAACAATATTTCAGGAACAAGTCTATTTTAAATGTAATATACTCCACACTAAGAAATTACAATTTCTTTTAATTAGATATAATTAAAATTAAATTTGGTACAGATATTTCTGTTCTGTACTATAATTTCCATCTCATCTACACCAAAACGTTCTTATCTGGGGAAGTTTCCGCTTACATTATTACTCTTTAATAAAGAGAAAGGAGATATATTAATAATATACCATACATAATCTTGATCCAATAACTAAATTCTGATCAGTTAGAGCTCAGCAGTACTTTTAATTAAAAAGCATTTCAAATTACATTACAGAAATATATTTTATTCTAGGCAATCGGAAAATATCTGGCAACATTTTAGAAAAAGTTATAAGGGACGAATATTAAAGGATTCCGAGTACAGTGCTTGTCCAGAAATGCTGAGGGAAAGTGGTAGAGGGCACTGTGTTAGACAGTTGAACGAATGCAGGAAGCGGTTATTATCTACTGTGATTTCATACAGCATGCAGCGCTTCACGAATGTTGAATTATTATATATCTGAATAAGAAGATATATATAAATCTGTGAATGGCAATACGAGAGTTGCACAAAGGTTGAAAAGGAAACGTTTTCCCAGCAGAGAAATATCGGATTGTCAAATTTTCTAGCAAATGCATAGGGGGTTTTACGGAAGTAGGTTTTTCAATGACAGCAGATATATGTGGATAGACCTCGTTCGACGAGATTATTGTGAGTAGAATATATCTTACTTGAGGTTCGACAATCCTTCCACAACCACAAGAGATATTTCCTATTGACGGAGATTGAGACAATCACTTGCAAGGGATATTTTGCATACTGAAAGTACTTAACCATACCATTTACAAAGGATGCTGGCAAAGAAATTCCCGCAAAGGCAGATTTTCCTCTAAGTATACACTTTCCAGATGTTACTTGCAACAGGTTTCGATACCGCCTGAATTCCCTTCATGAATGTTATTCTCGGATAAGTGAATGATATCTCGAAAGAGAGCATTTAATAGTAACAATACTCATGTTTAGGAATATGACAACTCGCATGCGACAAGATCTCATACTTACCAGCATATATTTAGTGTCACTGTGTAAGTAGTTATGGTGGCACAAATATGTGATTGGATCGTACATCCTACCTCATAACTTGGACGGTCCAAAATATCTCATCTGCTTGCAATGAAATTTGACAGAATTGCTTGCTGCTGTGCTTTTGCGCATCTTGAGACGTATCTAGTTCATGCATGATGTAGCGACTCCACACTTTAGCAGTGATTTCAGGAATTAACTAGACTCTATTTATTGGCACCCAAAGATTGATCAAGATGAACCTGTTACCCGGCTGCTACGATACCTGTACTCATTAGATTTTTTTCTATGGGGCTCATTGAAAAGCATCATTTGCCATACTCTTGTATACTCTCACGTCTATCTCGTCGCCAGATTGCTGCTCCTGCTGGATATGTTAATGATAATATTTGTGTTTATATTAATGTACGCCCCCCATGTGGCCACGATGTGAAGCTTGTTTTAAAGCTGATGGTTACTCCTTCGAGCATTTACTGTAACTCTTTGATTTAATGAAAGTGATATTTATGTTTTTTTCCTTTCACTTTTTTACTCTCCAAAGCTTTTATGGACATACATTATACTGCAACTTTTTTTTTTATATTCATCCTTTTATACTCATCCTCTCTATTCATCCTCTGTAATTTTTGCCAGATATTTTCACATCAACCTGTATGTTATATACACTATTAAATGCGATGTTTAGTTTTTAAATTTTTTAATAATTAATAATAATTTTTATGCAATCTCCCGACTGTATTGGTTTGATTTAGTAAGATAGTCTTGATTCTTTCATATTTTCAATTTAAAAAAAATCACTCTTTTGTGACTTACATTGATCAAGTTATGTAGCTTTGAATATCACTGTTTTGAAGCAATCGGTGGTGGATCTGAGAAGGCTCCTTGGGTTGATTGATGAAATTTTCAAGAGACGATCATTGGAATTGCTCAGACATTCAAAATTTGATCATACACTTATTTGTGATCCAAAAAATTTTTTTAAATTCTTTTTAGATTAATTTAGATTGACTTTATTGACTACATTTATTATTTGTTTACGCATATTTAAATAAATATTTATCATCTAGGATTTTTTACCAACTGAAAATATAAACTTAAGTTTAATAATTTAGACACATGCTATTAGGATACAATTACTTATATGACACTATCTATATTATATAAGTGTCATGATGGTCTGAAATATATGTATCGACTTGGAAGTCGGAAAGATCTAATTTCGAAATCACTTCCACTGAAGAATTGCAGTACTATCTGGTCTGGTTCACGCTAAATCCATCAGAGCTGAATGCCCCAACCCACCCCTGTTGATGCGACATGTAGAGACTAGAAAAGGGGTGCTAGTTCTGTTACCGTAATTGCCATCTGGTAGCGTCTAGAAATTACTAGATTCGTCCCAAAATTGCCCTGATATTTAAAAATAGGGCAATACAGCTAAATTATCAGTATTGTATAGAGCTATTTATATGAATATAATATGATTTATTATATGTTATGTATATCATATTAAAATGTAAATATTTTTATGCAGCTGATAAAAGTAATATCTATTTTCGAGTACAATTAATTTATCTGGACAAAATAGTTCATAGTAGATAAATAAAATTTCTTGAAAATACTTCAATTATTTATGATTTAATAAACTGAAATAAATGTAATATATAATTATATTTAAAGAAGAAGAGTTTTTTTATACAACTCGATAAATTCTACCCAAATAAAGTAATGAGATTAAATTCGATAATTTACCAGTACATATTTGAGTATAATTTATTCCGTGTTTATTCAATTTATCAGCAGTGTTTACCGAATATTAAACTCTAATTATTTTCTGCATCACTAGATTTGCTAAATTAACAATTATTCCATTTCATATCCATGCATTAAAACTCTTCTTACCTCCACATAATAATATTTCGTTTCTTCGAATTTGTTTTTAATGATTTCTCCTACAAATTCAATTTCAGTTTAGTGTTGAGAGTGTAAATCGATATCGTTACTACTAAGGACAGACAAATTTAATAATAAGCTAAATACTCGGAAAGCTCGGAAATTTTACAAACAGTAATTGTTCTTAGAATTGTCTTTTCACTTTGAAATGAAGGCAAAAATAAACAACTTCAATGTTCAATATGGGGCCACAGCGGGAAGCCGTACAGTTCGATCGCTTGCAACGGCTTAACCATATCGATAAATTCCACATCAATTTACGAAGTATAGTCGACCGAAAAAGGAAACAAAATCGAAATCTTTCTTTGCTTTCTACCACGCTAGATCCTGAGATGGATAATGAGCCCTTTATAACGCCTTAAACTGAAAGCATTGGAAACCATTTTCGAAGGTAGTTTTCTATCCATTTCATTTCATTTCAATTTTTTATTCTTTTCAGTTTTTGTCTTTTTTTATCACTCTCTCACTTATTCATTTTTTCATATTATTCCAACGGATTTCTTTTTAAACTCTACCACAGACTTGTAAAAATAAATTTAAAAAAAGAACTGAAGATTGAAGAAAAAAATAAGAGAGTTAAAACTTTCTTTTGTGTTTATTTATTTTTTTTCTTTTACTTTTACAATGAAAAGCTCAAGCATAATTAGACTAGGAATAAATGGAAGCTGGACGCTTGAATAGATTCGGAAATAATGAAGTAGCATGTATAGAAAAAAAACTCAAATGAAGATGAGAAAAAGTATACGTAGAGAAGTTGGAAAAACGCTATTAAGATACAAAGGATTATATTTCTTTTATCCTCCTTTAATTATGTCTTTTTCGGCCTTGTGTAGAATGCATTGAAAATGTTGCTGACAGTCTTTTTATTTTCAAATTCTTCTTAAATATGTCAAAGAAAAAAAAAGTAACTTGATTTTTCAATATTTTATTTTCTTTCATATTAAATCGAAGAATTTTAAATTTAAAAAAAGGGCTAAAGATTCTTCACATAGATAAACATATTAACCAATCTTATGACATATTTTTCATTTTTTTTTTTCTATTTAAAATTTGTTTGCTTTTACTTTTTGTTCATTATCGATAGTTTATATTTTTGGAACGAAGTTTTTTATTCTTAAAATATTCTTTGTTTGTTATTTCTATTAGTTAACCTGATATTATGATAGATTGGCTTCGAAAACAAATGTTATTTTAGCTCTAAATTGTTAAGTAGGCAATTAAATGATAGTGGAAATCATTAGTCTCTCACAAAAAATTATTGGAATGAAGTTGTTATATATACTTTCCACTATATATCTCTAAGTATTCGAATTTCCATTTATTTCTTTTAATATAGAACTTCTTTAATGGTAAAATTTTCAATGATGCTGATGATCCAAAATATTATTTTATTTAATTTTTTGCTGACAAATATCAGAAATCTTATGCACAAGGAATTATGATATTGTTTAAAAGATGACAAAAGGTCATCTTAGAAATGAGAAAATATCTGATATAATAAAGTTGTATTTACAATTAAAAAATTTCAATTTCCGTCTTACATTAAATCTGCAATCATTTAGCAGCCAACATAATACTTAAAATGCTTTTTTGGAAAGTTTTATTCATAATTATGTTCTTTCTAAAATAATATATGATTTTATTGATCATCTATCTCTCTGCATACATGCCTGCGTGTATGTATTTCTTTGCGTGTGTATCAGACAAATTATCGTAAAAGATGTATCAGACATTCAAAGATATGTCAAGATACACGAGCAAAAGAGACCGAAATACTTCCCTTCAGAGATTTTACTGTGAGAATTTGTTAGACATTTCATTCACACTTGTCGACATAAGAAAGGTAATCTTAGGTATCTTTAAATTCTTAATATATATATATTCTCAAAAAAATCTATATATTCTCTAATTCGATTGTATCTGTATCTGTACAAAATTTATACTGCAGAAAATTTTCAAAACATAATGATGAGCATCTCTGGCATTTCGATAAAAAATAAAATTGGGTTTGTCATTTATGCTTATTAAAATTAATTTAAGAACATAAACATTATGCAAGTAAAAACAGACTTCGAGATTAACATCTGTCATTTATTGATTATTAAGAATTTAAAAATAAGAAAATGCAAAATCAAATATTATTTGGGAATTATCTTATCAATTCAGATGAATAAATTCTCATACTAATAATAAATCACATTCTCATTTTTCATCCGTTGTTCCATCCTGTAAAGAAGAATTGAAGGGTGTTTATCATTTCAGTTAAGAAAATTCAAGTAATATAAATAAAAATATCCTTATTGCTCTCTCTCTCTCTATATATATATATATATATATATATATATATATATATATAAAATATAATTTTGTAATTGTAATGTAACTTATTTTCAGGATATTAAATGTTCGTCTTATTCAAAAACGATACGCAATTTTAAATCAGGAACATAAATGTATTAAAAATATAATTGCATTGATGAAGATTTCCAATGGGAAATTTTGAGCATTTTTTATATGCAGAAATGTATTTTTGGGGAGTTTCAATTTATGTTTACGAAAATGAAAAAAACAGCACCTTTCACGGTTTTTTTATTTTTATTTTCTTTATGTCGTATGAACATCAAATATTTTAGGATTATATAATTTTATATGCAGATAAAATAAAATTGAGTACACAAATAAAATGATCTTGAAATGAAAATAATTCTTTATAGCTTATTGTGAAGACAAAAATAATACTTATATTATTACATAGGCTTGAAAAAAAAATACAGAAACATAAATGAATCTAAAGTAGTTTCAATAAACTACATGGAATAAAAACATTTGAACAAAAAGTATAGAATCATTAATGAACCTAAATTACATTCAATAAACTACATTGAATAAAAACATTTGTAAATGCCTTATTAAGATTTGGTAACTAGAAATGTTATATATTAAGTACTTAGCACAAGAGTGCTACATTAAGATTCAACATTTTATGACCTTAAGTAGAAAGTGAATGTTGTCGATGCAACAGACATAGAATAATGTCATGTGCTGTATACATGGTATTCTATTCCCTGCATGCATTCCATTAATGTCATCAATGTTCTATACGAATTCCTTAACAATAACTTTTTTGCAGGATATATATATATATATATAGTTATTTATTTACACATATTCTGCTCTAATCATCTAATAATAAAGGAGAAGGTGTGTGCTGACCGTTTGATCTGAACTGCCAAATTAGACATAATTATACTTTGAAGAATAAAAATTTACAACTTGAAATATTTTTTTTTCAAAATTTAAATTAAAATTTGAGTACCAAAATTTCTGCTCGATTTTTGCGCTTGTCTAGTCTTGATTCTCAAAAATATTGATGAGAATTAAGGAAAAAAACTAATTGTTGCACCGATTTAAAATTTTAAAAAATATATTTGGTCTTTATCAGTTTAATTTGTTTGCTAATTAATCGTGAATTTCGGCATTATTTTAAACAAGCTCTTTACATAAATTTTAAGACATAATTGAATTGATGAATTCAAATTCCAAGCGACATCAATTTTCTGCCAAAAATTTAATGACGTGATATTTGGTATTAAAAGCTCAGGTGGAGATTTTATTTAATATCTATTAAATTTACATGAATAATAAATAAATAAATAAAGTACTGTAACAGTTCAATTATAAGACAATAGTACTATAATGTCATAGGATTTAACTATATTAAGATGATACCTATGTACAATGAATATCAACAAGTGTAAGGTTTTTAAAATAGCATGATTTTGATGTCTATTATATAATAACTAATAATTAAAATAACTAAATTAATTTCTTTTTCAGTTAAGCTTAAGTAATTTTATTTTGAGAAAATATTACCATAATTTCAGGCGGACCAGTTGGTCCCCTCACGCCGCTAATACTGAAGGAGAAGGATGTGTTTTGGTTATATTTTAATTTCGGGAATGAGAATAATTCCAAAGATTTAACGTACACTAATAATTTTGCATTATTCTAAAATTCGGTAAAATATGTCTTTCGAATTATCATTCTTTGTTATCAGGCAAACTATAAACGAATTTTGATATTTCAAAAAAAAATGTTTACATAATCAATAATATATTCCACTTTAATACTGAAACAAGTTATTTCCATTTTCTCGCTAATTATCTAAACAGGTGATTTTGATCCATAATTATAAACAGATGAATGAAAAATATGTGAGTAATATATGTTATTAATATATGTGCAGTTTACGTAAGGAATAAGAATTCAATACTGTACTAAGCCAAAACAAAATCTACAATTTAAAATAGATTACCTGGACTCTTAAGCATTTAATGGCACTGTGCTGTAATGAGACTCAATATCATTAGGAAGGTTACTGTACGTAACAAAACAAGTCTAAAGTTAATAAACGTAATCCATAATGTTTCTTTTAAGATGGAGTTTTAAAATTATATGTTAAGAGAACATAGCATCAAGTTAAACATATTATATTTAATTGAGATTGAAAAATATTATCTTTTCGAGCAAACCAGTTTTCTATCGAATATGGATAGTTCAGATATAATCTTTATTAATTTAAAAAATAAATAAATATGTGTTTGTGTATGTGTATGTATGCGTTGGCTTTCTACGTGTTAGACGTTTGTTTGTTTTACAGATATTAAATTTAGTAAATATATGCTTCGAATGCTTTGAAATTTTAACGAATGTTTTGAAGCCAATGTTTTGAAATTTTAATTTACTAAATATTAAGTGAAGTTTGATTCTTTTCCTCAATAAATTCCGAAAATATTATAGCACTAAAATGTTCAGTATTTTTAAACTGTCACTTTATGATACTAATATAATAGTCTTTCTAAAGTTTGGCAATTAAAAATATCTATATATTTTTGTCTGATTTCAATCAATATTTTTTGCATTGTTGCCCTGAGATTGATATAATTAACTTTGTTTCATCAAATAGTTATCACCTAATTCTTTTTACCTTGTTGAAAGTTAAAAAAATTCCGTTTAAAATATATGTAGTTCATTAGAAGAATATAAAAGAGAATTTCCGATTCAACGAAATCTTTCGGATAGGTAAACAGCGTTTTTACAGTTCTATTAACTCTGTGTTATCGATAGAAGGGTTTATGAACAGAAATAAACGGAACTTAAGTAATACCATTCAAATTACATGTATTTAATATACGGCAATTTGGTAGAATCATGGACAAGAAGTTATACTTTAATGGTTAATCCTACACTAAGTATTCATCAATATTCCCGGCAAACTAGCTGGTCACCAGCATATACATATTCAGTTAAATGTACAAACCTAGCTAAAACCAAATTCTATAGTGAAATAAAAGCTAACATGATTAAAACTCAAAGAAAATAATAGTTCGAAAATTCTTGCTAGTTAAGCTAAATAGTTGAGAATAGTTAGAACTGGCATTTCTGTATTTATTTTGTAATTTAAATATAAACCTTTAAATTTATATTTAACGATTGGATCATGTATCATCTATCACTGAAATTTTTTTTCATTTTTAACAACAACTGTCGGCCAAGTCTTTTTTAACTGTTACTAAACCAAAAATATTTAACAACTAAAACAAACGAAATAAAGGATGTTGAGTTAAACAAACTATAAGCCTCTTTTGTTGAAAAAAATAATATTTAAACAGCAAAAGATTTTTAAAAAGTAAAGTAGAATTTATTACGTTAGAGAGATTAGGAAATTCGGGAGAAAAATAAAGAATAAATATATAGGAAATTTTTTTTTAATATCAAAACCATCTGTCTCATATTTAAGAAGAAAATATAAAGATAAAGGCATGGATTTTTGTTAATTCTTGAGATTAATTTCAGTGCTTTAAATTCTAAGTGCTTCAGAATTTGTTATCTATTCAAAATCCTGACTGAGCGATTTTAGCTGATCCGAATTTTCAATCGAAACAAATTTGAAATTGGTTTTTTTCTATCATACATTGAGCTATACTATTTTCGAAATCGAATTTAGATAACTAAAAAAATAATCAGAAGCTTTTAAAAAGACTATTTTGTTATTGTATTAACAAGCATAAATGGAAACGTTTGCTTACCACTCGCCTTTAGAGGATCGTTTGATTTGTTACTTATATGTTTAGGATTTAAGATAGGTGACTACGATTAAAAGTCCTTTTTTTGTAAATTTATGATTTTTTAAAAAGTTTCATATTCATAATGTTTGAACAGGATTTTGTATAGTCGTTAGAATTGTGTTTCTATCTCTGTTTTTTTTGGGAAGTTTAACTGATTTTTATATATGTATTTTAATACGTTTTAATGCGTTTTTTACATCTTTAAATGCTATTTGTTTTAAAAATTATTATTAATAAATGCTCTATGTTTTTTGGGAAGTTTAACTGAGTTATATATATATATATTTACATACTATTTTATTTATAAGTTTCAATCTATCTTACATCTTTAAATGCTATTTTATCAAAATCTAATCTTTCATAGAATTTTCTAACAAAAAACTTGTAAATTAAAATCTAATATATATTTATTGTTCAAATTTGGTATAATAATTTCTCAATATGTTCTGTAATTCCTGAAATAGAGAATAAGTAATTTATTCCTTTTCAATATTTTAGTGTTGTTTTAGTGAATCAGAAAAAAAAAATGAAAATTTCATGTTATTTATCAGTCAAATCCTAGTATTTAAATAATGGATAGATACAAGCTGGAAGCGAAATGTGGATTCCTTTTCATCTAAGTTATTTTTAAATTTCTATCAATCCTTACACAAAAACCAAGAGGAATGATCTTTCCAAAACCTTCTCTCATACTAATTCTTTGAAATTCTTTTAACGTGCTTGAACCTTCTCTCACTTAAAATTTAGGAAGGTAATGCTAAAAATATTTTATATACAGGCATAATAGAAATAAAAAGAATAAAAGCTTTTGTTTTATATTATCTATGTAATGTTACTTTTTATCAGAAAACTACAATTTGATATTGCACTAGTACAGATCAATTTTAAAATGGATATAATCAATTTAGAATTGAATTTACCTCTGTAAATGGATTGCTATGTTTATGACTTTTCTTATTCATTTCATCTAGGGGATATTTTCGGTCCTCCACCGCTTCCAAGAATTCTTCGTAAGTATTGAATTCTTCTCTCACTAAAAAGCAATGTTTTTCCGATACGTGAAATATATTTCATGGAATAGTATTGGGTGCATAAATTGCTTCTATATAATTTCCTATTTTGAAGCAAAGAGCTATAACACTGAAAACTCTTATTTTGAAGATATTTTCCTATCGATCAAACACAATAAAGATGCGAAGCATATGTAGAAAAATGTTACTTTGAAATGTGAAAACATTATTTATTTTAGTAAATGCTGAGTTAAGAATATCTTAATTTATCTGAGAAAATGATAAATGTTATTTTTTTTCAAAAACTTTGTTTATTTAAGATAGAATACTTAATAAAACTTTTATTACAGGATACTTACTTTTTCGTATACTATTCTGTTAAAGTTGATAAAACATATCTGGGCTTTGGTGAACTTTTGCAGATTATTATTATTTTTGGCTCTATTCCTGATATTTTTGCATTAAAATTTTTTTTAAAAGTTTCTATTACTCTCTTAAATGGAGTCTTTGTAATAGATAATAGATAAAAGTTTTTAAAAAATAACTTTTTTTTTGTTTTTATAATCTATACATTATTTTATTAATTAACAGCATAGTAAAATATATTTTATGATTAAACTGAAAATTTTATATTCTATGTGATTATATCTCTGGAAAAATTGACTTTATTATTCTTGTACTAGATATGTTTCTTCATTTACATACAAGAATTTTTTATAAGGATTGAGCAGTATTAGCGAATATTAAAGCTATTATCAAATTGAGTGTTTTATATTCTATTTGGCATCTATAAATATCGTTTTTTGATCCGTCAACTAAATGTGTCTGTTCTTTTAAATACAAGAATTATTGCATAAAGATTTTTTAAAAGTTACTAATACTGTTATTTTCTTATAGCAGTATTAGTGATTTAAATATATTTTTAAGTAAATTACAGTTTTAGTTGATAATAAATTTCAAAATAATTGCAGTTAAGATACTTCAGCTAAATCTGTCTGCTTTTTTTCTATGTAAAAGTTATTTTGTAAGGAAAATGCAGTATTAGTGATTTTTTTAAATATTAAACATACGTAAAAGATAAGAATCAAAAATGGTCATTTTAAATATTTTATATTTATTTTCAATCATGTTTATTTAACATAGTGTAAAATTTAAATATAATTTTAAAATATTTTTAAATTGTAGCTTTAATAAATTTATATTAATTTGGTTATAAGATTTGGAGAATGCATGTTTGATATACAACTATCAACATTCAATATATTTAATTGCAAAGCTGTAAATACATTATATAACTAAATTATGAGTGGAATCTATTAATTAAATTTTGTCAGTCAATGACCCATCCAAATAATTATTTCACAATCTGAACTATTTTATTATTGCTCGAAATTTCTTTTTTAGAAACGTTAACCACCTAAATCAATTGTTAAAACTCAAGATACGGCTTTTTTCATCATGAAAATTGAATCCCTATGATGAAAAGAATTTTCAAATGTCACCGATTGTTCACTGAGGATTAATTTGGAGTTCTGTAGCTTAGAAATGCGTCAGTAAATACTTTTAGTCACAAAAGTTAGGAGAACGGGAAGTTATAATATTTTATAATCAAAACAATATTTTTAAATCTCTAAATCCAATCTTTGAATAAAAAACTGAACAACTCATAACTGCATAATATTTTAATGCATTGTAGTCTTTTGTTCAAAAATTGTTTGATGATTAGCTCATATTCAATGTTTTGAGAATTTAACAGAAGTTGGATTTTTTATTGTTTCTAAAAATGCTATTTGTGGAGGTTGTCATTTTCTATATACAGAAGATGCCGGTTTAAATTTCTTTCACCCCGTTACTTCAGAATTATGGCAACTATATTCATAAAAACCATATGCAATGTGCTATGCGATGCGATCATTTACAGCGTCATCCAGTGCTAAACACCGGAGTCATGGATATTATCTCATAGAACGGCACAATATTAAAGGTAAACTTTAATTACCAAGTTGTAAAGAGTTATTGCTTTAGTACAAAAAATGCATTATGCACTTAAGAATAAAATGCACAAATTACATATTTGATTGCTCGCAATTTCTGAAATTGTGAATTCATAAAATTAGTGAAAAAAGACACAGAAAAAGAAAATGGTTATCACAAGATACCTTTCTTTTCGGTGTTTAAATTACATTCCGTCAGCTACAACACAGATTTAGTTATTTTTTGAATTTCTCCTCTCATCATTTAAAAAACCAAAACAGTTGATGTTCCAGCAGAAGCAACAATGCGTTATAGGAGTCCGGCATTATTGTGGTACCTACTGTCCTGTCTGAATTATCCCCACAGAACAATGTGCCTTAGACCCCTTTCTTGGTAAAACAAGTACAAAATATCTTCATTTATCCATGTCTTGTAACGTCACAGTTTCAGAAAATTTGAGAAAACAAATTTGCATTTAAACTTTCCATTCTCGATATTAAAATACAAACGTATCTTATTATTCTAAATCAATAAACAACAAAATAATAAATGATCAATTCTTTTTATATGATATTCCCTTTATTTTGCGTCATTTTTGGGGATAAAGACGCTAACTTCTGAATATTCCACTAGATGGTGTTAATGGCTCTGAGTATTTCACTAGATGGCGCAGCATTTTGTCCCATTTTATACAGCCATTTTATCATAATTAGACACTAGTGTTATCCTGAAATCAAGAGAGGGGGGGGGGGTTGAAAGGATTTATTTGAGCACCCTGTATTAGCTTATATAAGGAGATACTCATTTAAAGGAATGCATAAAGGCATAGGATTGGATATTATAAAAGTTGAAAAAATACAAAAATCCAAGATGTTTGAAATGATGCAAATGCTTAGCTTCTCTTCTTGTTAATACATTATTCCAAGTATTTGGAAAAATGCTTATGAATTTTACCAGTTTAATAATAAAAAAGGACGGAAGTAAAAGTTAATTATATAAGTTTTTGCTATAATTTTTGCATTTAATAAACAAATTTTATAACTGTTTTAAACAATACTTACATTCCTTTATATAGTTGTAAATATATGTTATCATGAAACAAGCAGCAAATCCACTGATAAACCACTGAAACTTTTGTACTAAAGGCATTTCACTCCATTGCTGCTTGCAGATTTCTTTCCCAGTAAGCAGTGCATCATTGCAACAATAATTTGTAACCATTTTAAAGGCATCCACGATACAATAAACTAAGAATTTGTGTGGTCTTCTAAAGGCATCTGATTCTTGTAGACGTCTCAGATTCCTCTTGAGACTCAGTTGAATTTCAGTAACATTAATATTTCGTATAGGCTTCCAGATCCATACCCTAATGAAATCTTGAGCATCTTCAACAGCTTCAGAATCCTTAACATCGCAAACTACTTCCTTAATGGGTTGAGGAAACCCTGTTACAAAATATCCCTGTATGCATTGAAACCAGTATGTACTTGTGAGTTTATCATAGAGGTCTGTAATGTAATCGATTACCCCAATGGCTTTGGCTTTCAGGCTGTAGATAGATTGCAAGATATATCTCATGTAATCCTCAAAGCTATGATAATATTTTATAGTCAGTGTTTCTTCTTGAATATTTAACTTAGCCCTGACTTCTATAAAATAAAACAAAATGTAAATTTATGATTTTAATTGAAAATTTATCTTATTAATTAAAATAAATGGAACGAATTGCTAATATTTTATCTCCTGCGTTTTAGATTACTACTTAGAATCAAAAACAAACAAATTATATTGCTAGTGGGTCAGAACTATCAACTCTTAAACATTTCGGATCTTTTGCAATTTTTAGAAAAACAGAAAAAACAGGATTCATACAGGCATATAATTTTCTTTGCATTTTGATTGAGCTTTATTATGATTTTGCAATTATTTTTTTATTTCTTATAGATTATTATGTACTCATTAATGAATTTATTATTATTTTTTATTACAACTCAAAAGTATTTAATAGTAGAATTCATGGAGGGATTTTACATTATTTTAATTTATCTTACTTATTAATGGTACATTTAATTATGAAATATTCGAATATTGTTTTTACTTATTTTAATTTATTACTTATCCATGAATGATTGATTTTATTATTTATAATTTATTTTATCAATTCATTAATTTTAAAGTGATGATATTATGCATGAAATTATTAATTTAATTTTTTACTAAAATGATATTGAGTCACTTTATAATAATCAAGATAAAGTTAGAATCAAATAAAAAAAATATTATCAATTATATGACAATATACTAAAAAATCCGAATGTCACTATTTATTTAGAAAAACCGTAATATTTAAATGATTTTTCTCACATGCTATTTATTTTGCAAAAGAAACATTTACTAGCATATGCTATAGAAAGATAAAATGCAATACATTTTTTCAAGACTCTTTTTTACACTTATATAAAGATTTTAACATAACTAACTAACTAGCAATAAATATCATTTGTAAAGTTTGTTAAAATTTAGTATAGATTTTAAATTCTGCTGGTAAAGTTCAAATACTTGTCATTAAGGCTTTTTCTTACCTTGTTTGAATGATTCAGGGTCTACACTGATTGCTGAGTAGACGCAAAATATACAAAATACCGATGAAATTGCAATCCTTTTGACTAAATCTGAAAATACTATTAAGAAACTAAAATTAGTTACACATTTATATTGATTTTCATTATGCGACATTGCCCAGCATCTAAAATGGATTTTTCTATAAATTGTTTTATAAGAATTTATGAATTACATCTATAACATTTCTGATAAGAAACAATGTATTAATTATATGGATTATGGATTCTAATTAATATGTCTTTGTTAAACATATTTATATATATTACAATAACACATTCAATGAAGTTCTTGTTACTTATGGCACTTGCCCCGCTGACGTGGCGATTTTAGGCCGAGTTTGTGCAATAGCTTCTGAGGAGTAAGGTTCCTGAACCCCCAAAGGCAGATGTCTGACTTCTAGCTCATATGAAGATGACACTCACATTCGCTTGCACACACCCTTTTTACAGGGGGGGGAGGGGGGCTGTTTCACACACCTCACACAGGGAAAAGAACATCCATGCCCGAACCAGGACTCGAAACCTGGACGCCCAGATCAAGGGGAAGACGCGCTACTTTTCGCCGACTAACACCTTCAATCTAAATGTTAAGAAACTATTCAAAATTATGACACGATCGTGCAAATGCTTAATGGAGCTAAATAACGCATAAAATATAATATTATCATAACTAAACTGTAATGTATTTTTAACTAAAACTATAGCAAGTTAAAAGATATAAATTTTAATCTGAATCTTATTTAATAAAGCTATTCAAAATTATGAGACCATCATGCAAATGTATAATGAAGA
>JAPMOR010090835.1:0-13022 GCA_026543865.1 Argiope aurantia | reverse complement strand
GTGCCATGATTGAAAATCAACTTCAAAAAGAAAGCTTTCTATAATAACTCGATAAGTTTCTGAATCATCACAAAGTAAAATCTTTATGCCTGCGACCAAATATGGCTGCCAAAAGATCAAGTAAACATCTTGAGACTACCGCAGAATAAATGGCAAGGAAGACGATGGCTATTTCATGTCGTAGACACTGTCCATTCCAAGTGGCCGGGCAACAGACACCATACACCCATGTGTTGCTTCGGAAATAGTGAATACGAAGAAACAACACGGGGAAAGGCAAACAAAAAAAACAACAAAAAAACCGAAGAACGGAAAGAAGAAAAAGAAAATACCTGCTTGGGATTATGGTCGGAAGTGAGGAATGGTGTTTGCCCCCTTTTTACGACACGTGATCAACGTTTAGGTTCGTGTTTCCTCATCCTTTTTTTCTTCACCTCCGTCGGTCTTTATTCCGGTGTTTTTCTGGGTATAGTCCTGGAATTGCCTGTATTTACGAGTTCTAGAAAAGAATCGTTTACGCTTCTGGTTCTCTTCTTCCCCCCCCCCAATCCCCTTTACAACAGACTTTTGTCCCCCTCCCCCCATGAGAGTGTTTAGAAGGAAGGTTGAGAAAGTCAAGGCCATTTCTTCCAAATAGACCCTGAAGAATTGGCGGAAAGTCTCCAAGGGATACACAGTAAAAAAGTTTTTTTTCTTTTTTTGTGAGCGTGTTTTCCAATAAATCGATTCAGACGTGTTAAAATTTTCTTGCATTCGAATAGTGTCCGTGTAACATCTTTTTCTTCTGGGAACATACTATTCGGATGGACTGCAAACAGCGATTGATTTGGGTGGTTGTAAAATGTCGACAATAAATGGAGATCGATGCATTATTGACAGCAGAATCATGGATAGTTTTCTCGTAAAATAAGGGAATTCTTTATGTAGCAGTAAATCTTAGGTTCAGTGCTCTCAATATTTTCTTCTATATTTAAATGACTGTTTACTTACAAAAATACTCATTTTTTTTCAGTTATGGATTATATTCTAGTAACCAATATAATTTATTTCTGAAATTGCATCATATAGTTTTTAAAGTTTTTTTTCAGCAATTCTGTTACAAATATGCATCAATATAACATTTATTAATCTATTATTTATTCCAATGCTGCAACTTTAACTGTGATCATTTTTCATCAGGAATTCTACATGTTCACTTTTTACTTTTTAGTATACATAGTATAGAGGAAGTATAGTAATCGTCAAGAAATTCGAGATTTTGATTATCTCCAGGTGTTAGAACTCCCCGAGTTCGAAAAATACATTTTTGAAAAATGTCCTTCTGTCTGTCTATGTCTGCGGCAAGGATAATTCAAAAACGCTTTGAACTTGACAGTTGATATTTAGTATACGATCTTTGCACCAAATTTAATATGAAATTTTGTGCAAAATCTTTTCAGAGGAAAACCGTCTGTCCGAATTTTTAAATATAAGTTAATGTGATAATTGTAAAACGAAGACACACACACAGATTTAATATCTATAGTCTAGACACCTATCAAATTTTGTGCTAAATCCGATTACAGATTGATTGTCTGTCAATCTATATTTTAAGAAGTGTGTAATAGCGATAATTCAAAAATGCGATGACAAATATATTAAATTTGGTACTGGATTTTGTGACAAGTGCAGTTTGTGTCAACTTTTTTTTTTCTTTCGGTCGGTTGAAAAAAACTTGTCTAAAACACAAAATTCGATTTTTGGATACTGTTAACGCATGCCGGATATTAATCGCCAAAAAACCCACCAAAAACTGACCAGCGATGACACGATAAATTCAGTAGAAATGCTAAATTCACGCCAAAAGTTAATACTGTCACGTAGGAACTCTAGTGGGGAACTCAATGACACACTCAAGAAGTAGAGCTAAACCAATTTATTAACTCAACTCTGAATTCAGAACACAGTGACTGACAGATCTGCTTTTATAATAGCAGGAAAATTTCCAGTATATTTTTCTGGAGACAGTAAGAAAAGTCCAGAACTCTTGTCTGGTAAACTAAAGAAATGTTCAGAATCTTCTGGAACATGAAATAAAGGTAAACATAAAATCAAGGAATTAAATAATTGCATAAACTGTGAATCAATCGCCTTGTCTCTAGCAGGCTTTGAACTTCCGATCTCTTTATTATGAGATCAGTGCTATGACCATTCGGCCATGGTGAGTCGACTGCCTCTTTTCAATGCGGCAATATTATTTTTCATCAGTATCGTAAATATATTCTATGGGGATGCTTTGTAAGGCAGTCTCTGGCATGGCAAATTTATTAGAGTCATGCCAGAAAAGTTTTGGGGTGACCACTACCACTGGTTTACTTGTGTATTGGCTACCAGTATTTAAAAAGACTCAAATAAACTAAACCCATGCATTAAAATGAGATAAAAATTTTAATTTCTTCTTCATTACAAAATTTAAATTAGGTTTGAGTTTTATTATCCTTTTCATCTGACCGACTTTTCATTTTTTGAAAATAAGTGCATCAGGTATTGCTGAAAGATTTGGCAATTCTTATCAAGAGTAGCTTTTTAATAATCATAACTGTTGACCTTATATTCAATGGTCACCATCTGAAAGGAATAACACTGAAGAATTGATGACTACAATTGACTAACACTTGGGCATTCTTGTTGTTGTTTCTTATGGCACTTGCCACGGACAAGCCCGCTGTTACGAAGACAGCGATTTTAAGCCGGTGGGGAACGGCTTATCTACACACACAGGTCGCAACCCTTTTTACGGGGCAGACTTCATTCATTCACTCATCCACAGATCGTAATTTAGACCTGAATCAGCGAACGATCACCCCTGATCCAGTACCCCCAGTGATATTACTCTCGACATGGATGACTTTGTGACCACGACAGATTTATACGTGTGCCAGACACCACACACACGGAGAGTCTTCGGCCGGCGGGTTTCGAATTCACAACTTAAGGGACGCGAATCCAATGCCCTACCAACCAGGCTATCTCGGCCCTTGGGCATTCCTTATTTATTCAATGACTAGTGATTTTTTTGCTTTAGCACGTCCAAATTTTTACAAATGTGGGCCGTCAGTATTATATAGTTGTGATCAATAACATTCGTGGAGCTCTTTAACGGTATTTGTCATAATTTCAATAAAATAATCTCATTTTTAGTCTTTTGTCTAGGTATCCTACAAGACATGGTGAGCCCAGAGCAGCTTGCAAATATGAAGGCAAAAGGTAGGAAAGATATAGGCCGAAAAAATATTCTGAATTTATATAGTTTTACAATAGAATTTGTCGGTTTTGTACTTAGAACCATGGATTAATATAAGAAGAAATAATGTTAGGAAAGAATGAACAATGGAATAAGAGTACAGATTTTTCAGCCGATAGAGGTTCAATGCATTCAAATCCTTCAATATGATGAACCTATGCCTAACAATCTATATATAGCATCTTTTTATTTTGATATTGGATGCCCGTTCCGCTTAGACAGTGAAGCCGGAGTCCGAGTAAATTAATTCAAATCTTACCTTTCTCTAAAAATATTACATATAATGAAAAAAACCATAGAAAAATATCATCTTAAAATAATAAATTGAACTATATTCATTCACCGAAGCCAATTATGAAGAAATATATTAATTGTTTTGAACTAGTTTTCCAGGCACCATCCAAAAATGAAGGTAAACATATGCTGTTAAATGAGTTGGAGTGATTGATTATACACTGAGAAAGAACAAAGACTATTCAGTGATTATTTTTGACCCTCTTCTTGACGATTACTGTGTTCTAACGTCTTGATTTCAAACTTGAATTTGTTGAAAAATCCATCCAGACTTTCAGCGGATAGATGTTCAACATATTTATATCTTTGAAAATGATGAACCTATACCTAGGAATCTGTAAGTAGCATCTATTTATAGCAAATCATTTATTTTCAAATATAGTTGAAAGAAGTAGATGTCAAAATATTCCAATCATTCGTACACTTGAAGCGTATAAGATTTCGTATTTTGTGCAAACAAACAATTACTGGCGATTTAATATCTAGGTGCACTAAGTTTACTGTGACGTTTCTTAAATATTCTACAATATGACGGCATATGACAATAACAATGCTGATCGCTGTCGCATATGTATTTAATAGTGTATGCAAATTAAATTACAGCCATTTTTGGCAGCCAGTTGTATAGAAATGAATATTATTTATTAATTTCATTTAAATCTCCTACGTGTAATCTGATATTCATGATTAAATCTACAAAATATGGATAGACATTAAAGTTGCTATATTTTCATACTCTTATGAACATTCAATTTATCTTTTAATTGCATTATGTCGTAGAAAATACATAACGGCAATTTTATTGGCTTATTGTTTAATTGGTTATTCGCAAGATGCTTCCAAGTTTGAAATAATATATGTTAATGGATAAGGGTGAAAAGTAATAGGATGGAATTCAAACACTGGATTATCGTATTTAAAAATAGAGCTATTATACTAAATGGAAAAGTTTAAGTTAATTAATTATCTAGGTATTAAACGATAATTGTGGTCATCTAGTCTGCTGTGTCTTTTAATAACGACCACATTTCAGATAAATAACTACTGATTGGTGTGGCCCAGATCTACCATCTAGTCGGCTGTGTCTTTTAATAATACTTAAATACCAACATTCACGAATATTCAAATAAAAAAGGAAATGATTCTTTTGGTTTAAAAAACGGAGATATTTAATGCCTCACGAAGTCTTTTTAAGTTTTACTTATTATTCTGCTTATAACTTGACGCCAATCTTACAATCAATCTGCACAGTGAACGATTTAATGCAAAGGAATAAAAACGAAAGAATTCCTGAATAAAACATTCACTCCTAATAATATACCAATCTCTTCTTAACAGACAATGGGAATATTTTAAAACAAAAACTCACAATGCGTAAGACCCGTTGAAAAATACATCGCATTAGTAACTCCGCTCACTTTCTGACAGTCTTATAAAATGCCCGTTGAAAAGATTTAAACAATCCTATTCCAAAAGCACGATCAAAATGGGTTCCGTGTAGAATGATCGCAGAAAACCTTTACTACTTCACATTTCTTCGAGGGACCATTAAAGTTGGAACGGTCTCTGTCGTAACATTTGTACCGGGAAAAGATAGTCAAATGCGCCATTAAATAACCTTACGGAATTTTCCTTTTATCGCAAGTGTATGGACCGAATGAAAGTCTCACTTCAAGCAAGGTTTTTCACGAAATGTAAATTTTAACGTCAGCTTTTTTCTGGGTTAAAAGTGTCAAATCGAAGTTAGAATTGTAAAAGAGAGTACTTTGTATATGTTTGGAAAGAAGGATTTAAAGAACTGTATGGAAAAAAAAAGAATAAGCAAGCTAAAATTAAAAATAATGAAATGTGGTTACAAACATTATTCTTTGCGTGAAATGGTTATTGGATGTAATCTTTACTAATAATAAAGGGAAATGTATATTTTCGCTCTGTTAGAAAGACCATTTGACCTACATCTAACAAATCTGGAAAATTGTAGAAAGGGAATAAACACCTGGTTGCGATTTTTTTTAAATTTTAATTAATTAAAAAATCACTTGAAATTTACGGTATTTCCGAGATAGCTTTTAAAAATTGTGTTTTTAATGATACCATTGAAATAATATTGTGTGGTGGAATGTAGATTATTATGATCCTTGCAGTGGAAGCAAGAGGACGTATGTTTTCAGGAACATTTCTTTAATGATCACATTTCACACAAAACAAACACAAAAACGAAAGACAAGACAACGCGCGCACCTGAACTAAATAGCATCTCATCTCATTATAATTACAATCGTAATGCACTATGGGATGCGAACTTAATCGGGCATTGCCATCTAATATCCAAAAGAAAAGATAGAGTAATCCAACTGCTACAATTGAAAATTATTAATGGATTTTTACCTAATTTCGAACAATAGACTACATTGTTACTCTGGAATTCAAACCATTAATGCTTAAATGTTTGATTACGGATATGATTAACTGTTTCATAAAACACTCTCATTTCCGCATTTGTTGATAAAGAAGAAAGATTCGGTTTTATAAAAGTGTGGTTTACAATGTCTGCTTATATTAAATATGGATATGTATCACAAAACGTTTGACAGTGCTAATATCTTTACAGAAAAAACGTCTTTGAAAATTAAAAAAAAAAAAAAACAACCGTTTGTAATTTGGATGGGAACTTGGAGTGATTTGGAATTGACTCTATTATTCTAATTAATAAAAAATACTTTATAGTATATTTCACAACAAAATTTTTATTCTTGTTAATAAGACTGAAATAATCTTACTTGTTTTATTAAATACCATATTCTTCGCTGATAAAAATGGTTACTAAAAATTTGAATTCTTTACTCATCAAAATGTTTTTGTTCAAATCTGCATAGACATTTAATTTATATTATTTTTAAAAAATAAGCTTTATGGATCTGTTTATTGTGCTTTGTATTTCCATAATTTTTATTCATCAAATTATATCATTGAAAAAAGAAACAGTATTTTAAAAGGCGGAAACTT
Source organism: Argiope aurantia (assembly GCA_026543865.1). NCBI lineage: Eukaryota > Metazoa > Arthropoda > Arachnida > Araneae > Araneidae > Argiope > Argiope aurantia. The sequence continues at coordinate 6,439 of JAPMOR010090835.1, read as the reverse complement.
TAAAATTTATCCAACATCGCTTCCTACTGAACTTAAATTGTAATTTTAAGTACAAAATAACAAAAAATAAATATTTTAAGCATATATTATATTGAAACTTACTCAACATGGAAAAATAAGCCTAATCTTCATAAATTGATCACAAAAATGCTAGAAAAAAAAGGTAGGGTGATGTATTAGTATCAACAATGCGAACCGTACGAGTTTCACTTCAACAATGAATTGTATTGCTGTAAAATAGGCAGAAAAAAATTGATTAAAAGTATATTATATTATATATATATAATAATAATAATATGGTGAAAAATGTGGTAGCATTGAAATATTTTTTTCGTTGTTCAAGATACTCAAAAAAGAATTTTTCTACATTAAAAATTCTGAAGTTATCAGGAGAAAGAGCAAAAATTTCGCTTAATAATTAAAATCTGAAATATATTTCAAAACTAAAATCGCTCCGAGGTACGCATTCCCATGCTCTAAACTATATATGGTTCCTGTTTGGTAGCTCTATCTGGTCTGTAGAACTCCAAAATACGCAATTTCATCTTTAATATTGTAAAAATTTGATCATATGATTTTTATCAAAAGCTGAATGCTAAAAAGGATATTGTTGAGTATCTATGAAGTTATAGAATAAATAATGAAATGAAATTACAATGTCATTAAATTTAGAAGAAATATGAATTTCAAATGAAAACGCTATAATATTATGAGATTGATTTCAATTAGAAAGATTTATATACACAAAGAACAGAACATATGTAAGATAAAATAAAAATAACACTCATCGCGTGACAATTTGGCACAGCCATGAATGAATATATATTTAAACGATTAAACTGGAATTGAATCAGAAAATATATTTTTCAAACCGATTAATCGCCCAAAGGCAATTAGTAGAAATTGAAATTACAATACCGTGAAATTTAGAAAAATAGATGAACTGCACATTTACTTTTTCAATAGTGCTATAATGTCATGGAACTGATCTAAAGGTTTATGTGCAGAATGAAGAAAACATATCTGAAGAAATTTAAATAACATGTCATTATTGTTTGACATTTTAGCAGAATCTTGGATATGAAAATGTATCTGAACGAAATAAATGGGCTAAAGTATAATAAATTATCTTTGGAAATTAAGATGATACCAATAATGACTAGTAATAAAATTATAATATCCGGCTTATTTTTTTTTTCATTTTGAATTTAAAGAATTTTATTTTTATATGTAAAGTGTATCTCTCTATTATATAAAATATTTTACGTCCATTGCGTTTTATTAGTTTTACGATTGGTAGATATAGGTTTTGTTTTGCCAATATTGTTTAAAATATTTCATGGAATTTAGTATTACCGTAGTAGTAAGTATTTATATTACACTTGAGGGTGCAATGGTAACTTAAAAAGAAAAGTAAAGTTTTAATTAACCCCAAATGAGTTCAAATAATATTATTTGTTAATTCTACTTTTGCCTTTACTATTATACTATTCTTACATATTGTTTGTGGCAACATTAATGAGTAGTTTTCCGGTTTGTTTAGCATTTTCATATGACAGACATGTTTCGTCTCTAGGCTAGAAATCGTCTGAATATCTAAGCAATACACGTGTTAGCATTGCTCTGTTTTTCTAAAAAATAGTATTGGGACATCTAGAGTCATCAAACGAAAAAAAATGCAAAGAAAGACTGAGCGTGAATCTTCAAACTTGAAAAGAAAGTTGTAATGGGTGCAAATTCCAGTGAGCCATGACCATTAATAAGTCATAAGGTTCTAGTTTTGATAAAGTTAATCTCATTAAAAATCCAGGATAAAACAGACAGCACTAAAAATGTTATTTTTAAAGATCCACCTTAATTAGTAAAAATTAAACAACATGAAATATTATGCTAGTAAGTATATTTTGACAGTTTTAAGTAGTTTTAATTTTTTATTTCAGCCGAAAAAAATTAAAGTGCTGAGATTTCTTCCAAATTTAATTAATGCTAAAAATATATATATTTTTAAAATTTGAATTTCTTTTTGCTCATGACATTTTAGTAACAGTGTCCACTTACTTTTGTTGCCTGGAAAGAGATAATCAATCCGTCAAGAAACTACACTTGCCACAGGACATGCATGACGAGGACAAAATCAGGGTTTGATGAAGGTCAGAGAGCACGAGACGAAGCCTCCTAATTTTTAATAAAAATCTTGATTATTGTAACCTTTACAATAAAAGTTCAATTTTATGTTATTACTCTTTAAGTTTCATTTTCCCGTTTTACAAAACACATAATTTTTATTCAATAATCTTCTGATATATTATGTAAATGATTAAATATATTCTCTAATATGTGAAAAAACTTCAAAGTTTAATGCTTTTTTTTCCTAATTATATCTATATTTTTGATGAACTTGCTTCGATACATCAAGAATTTTACTGGTTAATTGAAATTTAATCTCTTTGCGATTAAATTTAAACTTTATATTTCATGTGAAATGATAGAAAATTAGAGTATTATATAATGAAATCACATACTTATGTATGATCATTTTTTTTTCAATTTCATCAAAGTTTCAAATTTAAAAATATCTTTGTAGATAAAGCCATTTTTATTAAGTTACGAACAAACGATTTAATGAAAATTACATTATTCACTGATCTGGCTGCATCAGTTAGTTTCCCAAAATTGGTTAATAAATAATGAGATGTAGACAGCAAAGTAAATGGATAGTATTTTTCCGATTAAAGTTATTGTGAAAATGTAATATAATGCATAAATCTTCTTCAAATAAATTTGCATTCGTTTTCGCTTCTAGTGTATCTTGGCTAGAATAGACCGTCAGCCTTAGAGATACCAAATTTGGTAGAATCATACTTTGATCCGTGGAAAGGGCACTTTTTAAATAAATTTCTCTTTTACTTAATTAGCAATTAACCGTTAATTTGGGTAAAAAAATTCGTATCGTTTTGAGATTCTACGAAATATTCTTTACAATAACATTAATTTATTTGTGAAGTTTTTCTGAAATTGGACGAATTAAAAATTATTTTCAACAATAGAGATCAATGTTGCAATTAATTTCAAGCTTTTTTCACCGTTTCATTTTCATGTTTAATCGCGTGGTTTTGTTCTATTTTTGAAAGCTAAGAAAAGGAGAGTTCTTTTATTATCTAAGCAATTTAAAACAGAAGTAAAAAATAATTACAATAACGCGAAACATAGCTTGAAATTTTAAATAAAATTACAATTAAAAGTAGACTTGAATTTTTATACTGCTATGACATCACGGCACTCGATTCCGTTAAGACTGTTAATTTACACAGTGACCAAAACAGTTTGAAGTCGTATTTTAACAGTCTTCCTTGTCTTTCGCAATTTGATGCATAAAAATATTTTTTTTTGACAGAAACATAATTATGTATAGATGAACACGATGCAGAAGAGATGAAAATGAAATAATCAATATTCTTGGGAAAAAATTGATCATCAAAGCCGACTAGTAAACAATAAAATATTTTCAAACTGCAAAATTGTTTTTAACGGAAATCATTTATTGATGGGAATTAAAAGTCCAAAGACTCAACAATTAGAACGACTTCTCTTATTTCCATCGTCAACTTTATATTTCAGCGTTTTGAAATACAGATAATAATTAGAAGGTTCTGTCATCATTGTGAAGCTTTTGCTTATAATTTATATTTTAGTTGTCGAGAAATGTAGGATAATCGATTATACTTTTGCGATGAAATTCAAACCGTTTGTTTCATTAAGTATTTAATAGTGTGATTTTCTTTATCGTTGGAAGTTAGTAAAGAAGGTTTATGTTCAATATCTGTGTGGTTTACGTAACAAATAAAAAAATGAAGTTAAAATATCGCTTAAATCTAGAAGATAGATGAACCAGACATTTGCGATTTTAATAGACCTATAATCACCCTTATAAAGGTTCATGCACACAGTGAATGAACGTAATATAAATAAAGTTACACGTTTTTGATGCATTGATAATTTGGCAATCATGGGCATGAAAATGCATTTAAATGATTTATCTTAAATAAAATCGAAACAACACCCCGGATGAACAGCTGGTCGTCTCAGGTGACTTGCAAATTCTTTCAAGAATGTTCCCTACAGGTTAATGTACAGTGAAGACAAATTTTTGAATTTCTCTCAGAAATGTATGATAGTTGAGAAAAGAGAATAACGATTTGATATGAAAATCACATGGCCATCGAATTAGCAAAGTCGGTACAGTGGTTGTGGCTGGGGAAAATGTTCTTTGATCTTATCAATTATTTTAAATATATAGATAACGATCATATGATTGGTTGCCAGGGAAATTTATTCTTAATGATGTAATAGCGATACGTTCACAGAAGAATATTTAATTTTGTCACAACATGCATAAGTATGAATTCTTTCTCCCCCCTCCCCTATATCTCTCTCTCTCTATATATATATACACATTTAAAATTTGAAGTACATTTTTAACTAATGAAAATTAGCGATAAAATTATAGTGAGAATAATATTGCATTATTAAAATTCTTATTTTTTTTCTAAATTAAAAGTGTGCGAAAATAACTTTAGTTTAATTACTCAGAATTAATTGTAACAAATTTTAAAATTTTGATGAATTTTTTTACTAAATGCGTATTTTTTAATTTCTGAATATCTATAACACAAGAAATAATTACATGCCAAAAGTCAGCTGCACTAGGTTCAAAAGTATATCCTTTAAAGTATTTTGATTTTTTTTCGATCAAGTATCTAGTAACTTACAGTTACGATGACAGATTTATCACAAAAACTTTTTCTAATAGCAAAACTTGTCGTCATGAAATTATCGCGCTATTAATTTTTTCTGTCCAACAGATGGCGCAACTAATTCAGAAATAGTGATTTAAAATTCAATTGTTATCAAGATTAGGTCTACGAAGTCTTGGTGAAAATAGAACCAATGGGTTCAAGCACACTTGATATTATTCCTCTAGATTTTTTGGGGGGGGGGGAACTGCATGAGGAAAATAACATTTGCAGCGAAAGTTGAAAATATGGATACACCAAAATTTAAAACCACAGATTCTGACTCTAATGCGATAAACCAAATGTCGGCTAATAGAGGTCGATAATTAGTATACCGATTTCACATTCGTCTATCTACCAGGGGTGCTCACATCGAAATTTTCTGACACAAGTAATCTTATTAAAACTTGAAAACCGTCTTTACGATATAACCAAACAATTATTTTTTAGTGTATTTTTTTTCCAATCAAGCGAAAACCTTGAGTCATATTAGTTTTTCCTTTATAATAAATTTTGTGTTTTAGTATATGTTTACAATAATATACTTTGTATTATCATATAAAAAGCTAAACGTACATTAACTCAAAATTCAAGCTTGAGGGCAACAATAATATACAAGAATCAATCCGATTTCAATCACAATGCAAAAGTCTTTATTTTAATTTGAAGAATGTTTAAACTATATTTTTCTCTAACAATTCAAATGTGAAAAATAATGTGGAAGTTTTGATTTTGGAAGGTTTGAAAAATTAATTAATTAACGAAAATTGCTCATTAATACAACGGCAAGCCTTCAAAGAATAAAAACATACGGGAAGATCAATTTTCTCGAAAGCCTAAAGAGCATTATTTTAATTAGTAAAAATCTATGAATTCTATTTCTTAACCAATTCATTATTGCAGAACTAAAGAGGTATAAATTCCATTCCATTATTTTGTACAGAAATAAATTTAGAGATTTCTTCTTTCTTCAGAAATAAAGCAATCAAAATCAATTCTGAATGATATTTACAAGAGCATCATTTTTATATTTAAAACATTTTATTCTCTTGACAATTTTTTTTTTAAATCGTGACTTTCGAAGAAACGAATACGAGATATGAATCGCATACTGATTACATATGGATATATTTCAATCTTACCTACATATGAGCTGGTTTATTTAAATAAAAAATCATAAAAGCACTTAGTTTAAATGGCTATTTCGAAACAATCTGCAATATTACAGTATTCATTTTATAGTTTATCTATAATTACTTATATTTTCGGATAGACACTCAGTTTTATTCGTGGTTAAATCGGGTCCGATATGGTGCAATATGACATTATCAGCTTTAGAGCCGATAGGAAAAGGCTCCAATAGTTAGTTAGTTATTATTATTTGTGTGTATGTGTGTGTAAAATCAGATTTTTTCAGAAAAGACACCTATATCGATAAACTTAAAAAGCAAAACCTTATTTTAATGTAAAATGTTGTCCCAATCATTAGAGCCGTTTCTAAGTTATACGAAATAAATTATATATATATACATATATTAGAATTACTCGTTTAAAGTTATAAGACGCGAGAATAATTCTAATTTCTAATGTAAAGCAAAGGCCTTTAAATTTATTCGATGAATGTTTAAAGTATAATTTTTTTTAAT
>JAPMOR010090832.1:0-25660 GCA_026543865.1 Argiope aurantia | reverse complement strand
TATATATATATATATAATGCCAAATTATGTTATTTTTATAATTATTAAAAATTTAAAAATTACAAATTAGGTTTCAGAAATTTCTTAGAGATGTTTGATTTAGTTATTATTTAATATTCAGTTATTATTAGTTAAGCTATTATTTAATAATTGCAAATAACATTTTCGTTATAATGCGTTTCTTTAAAGTCATACACTGTCTTGGTTACAGTTACCTTTTTAAGTCAGTTAAAGTTATTAAATGAGAAAACTTGGAAAGGAAAAGAAGTTTTATTATATACGTCAAAGTTTAGGGGGTTCGCAATGTTTACATAATTTATGTCACCACAAAATCTCAGATTTAGGAAAAAAATTTCAACTATTAAGAAAGGACTATTAACTTGATATTTATTCCTTTACTTTATATTGGAAGAAACTAGCAATGCATCGACAGCAAATTTAATCAATACATATATATTCTTTAAATTCTGAAGTAATCTTGGTTCCTTGGATCCTAAGAATTATTTTAACAACATATATATAACAAGACTTTTGATATTTATTCCAATATTTAATACTAGTAGAAACCGACAATGTTTCCACTATAACGTCATCCATACATATGTATTCTACAAATATATTCTCAAGTAATCTTTGTTTTTTAGTATAAATGAAATAATATGGGTTTACACTGTAAAAGAAAATATCAAACATACTCTCCGAGAGAAGGAGAGCTATGCAGAATTGATAAGTTTAACTCTAATTTTATAAGAACATAGTTCCATTTCTTGCGGATTTTTTCTTAATTTTAACAATTGTTTTCCTGTATATAGATAATGCTAGAAAATAGTTTTAATTATTCGAATAGGAAAGATTTTTTAATGTTAAAAATAAATAAATAAGACAAAATAGAACTAAACTTATAATTCATATTCAAGATGTAATTTATTTCATATTATTGAAATTACAGCAATTCAAAATAAATAACACATTTACAATTTCATCATGGAAGATAGAGTTCATTTATGTCTAACAGCAACTTTTTAAAGCAGAACTTTGCCGTGTCCAGCAGCCAAGATGCCTGCTCCATATCCCAGGCCGAGGGGAGCTCCATGTCCGAGACCGACGCCGTATCGAAGACCAAGTACACCAGCATGTCCGAGAACACCTCCGTAAGCTACTGGAGCGGCAACTGCAGGGGCGGCGTAGGTCAAAGGAGCAGCGATAGCTGGGGCAGAGTAAGCTGGAGCAGCATAAGCCAAAGGAGCAGCAACAACTGGAGCGGCGACAGCAACTGCTCTTCCTACTTCAGCCTTGGAGTTGACGGAACCACTTAATCCATCCTTGATATCATAGGCATAAGCATAGTTGCCCAAAGACTGAAAAAATAATAGCGTATTATACTTTTGAATTTAAATTTAAAATTGGGCTTTCCCAAAAAATAATTACCTTTAAACATGGATAAGTAAATAATCCTCTGTTTTTATCTTAGTCCCTTTAAAATCCTCTGCATAACCTAATTCAAATTGAACTTTTCCTGTGAAGTATTTACACTCTAACCACTAATTAACTGTAATACTTTGTAAAACTTTTTATTTTAACCGTTCATAACAGTTTATATGTTAACATTTTGAATTTTAAAGAATAATTTAGAGAATTAATCTAGATTAATTTTTAGAAATTGTGTTCGATATACGTAATTTATCAATGTATTATTATCTATAACTATGTTATACTTCAGATTAAAGTTCTATATTTATTTTGCGAAAATATTCAGATCATCGGTGTGTAGTGTAATGCTCAAGAATTTATCTATTTTTCCAGATTTAATTTTAAAAAAATATTACGAATTTATAAGCGTTAGTATCCTCAGTAAATAAAGCAGGATTAAAAATAAAAATGTAGTTGAATTCTAATATGCTCAAATAATTATATAGATAAATGAAACAAAGTGCTCATATTAGAAGTTTTAAATCAAGGTATTTGTGTAAAGTATTAGGTATTCCAAATTTAAGAGACTTTTTTAAATTTTAGGTATTTATCAAAATACATAAATTTAAAATAACCTCCCAATATTTCACAAAAGGAATTATTAATTTATTTAAATGTAATGATTATTTTAAAATATTTAAACATTTATTACAGAATGTTCATTGTTAAAATATGAAGCGCTGGTTGCCTTTACATTACCTTTAGAATTTTAATATAAATAATAGTCTGATTTAAATGTATAAATGTTATTTTAGAACTTTTAAATCCCGAAATACGTGAAGTAAATCAAAAGATATTACAGTTAGAATATTTCTAAGGCTGAAATAATAAATATTTATGAAGTTCTTATGCTTACATCTTGTTGTCTGGACTCCACGCTGACTCCAGTGTTGACGAGAGGTGCTGCAAAGAGGGCTGATCCGTGAGCAGCTGCGAGGGCAGCGCAGAAAATAAGTACCTGGCAAATATGATAATTCTAATTAGAAAAAGGACTAGTAATGCAGAATACAAACAATTATTATAAACTATAAGCTTTAATTTTTTTATTGCTTTGGTATTCATGCAATTACTCTACTCATTGATGTTTACAGTGAATTATATTTTAATTTATGAAGAATTGAGATATTAGGACTGTGTTCCATTTCCTTCACAGAATTACAGTCGTTTAACATCCATTCATTAGTTGGCAGAAAATGATAATTTCTTATCCTGAATAAATTTTTATATAAAAAAAGAACACTTCACTGTAATTTTTTTTTAATTTTTATTTGCAGCTGAAATTTTTCAGTATATTTTCATTGCTGGCAATCATTTTCTTTTAATATTTTCTGTTTCGAAAACTCTGGAATATTCTTTCAAATCTCATTTTAAAATAGCTAAGTGATAGTTCTTGGAACTATTGAGCCTATTTATATATCTCCAAACTATATCAGCCATATCACTTTAATATAATATTCAAGACAATGTTTTTAAAAAATAGAGATAGCGAATTCTAGTTTAAAATGCTGTAATTTAAATTCTTGAACATAAAACCAAAATTATATATCACAGTAAATTTTGCAATAAAATTTCAAAATATGTTTTTCATTTCACAAATATTTACTTTGAATTCAATAATTTAATTAATGAAATTATTTAACATAAACCAAAAACTATATGGGAAATAAATAAAAATATAAGTATTAAGGAGATCATAATAATAATCTACATTAAAGCAATCTTCAAATTGTTTTTTTTTCAAAGACTATACCAGTTATATAATTATATAATGATATAATATATAATGAAAAATTATAAAAGGAATTCAAATAAATTTCTTTTGAATATAATAAACTTCCTGAATTATAAGTAAATAGTACTTTCTTTTGAATATACATAGTGCAATTTAAATATTACATCTAGTATTACAATATATATATATATTGTTTCTCTACTCATATGCTAGAAACAGAATAAAGAATGATTCTGCTTACCTTAACGAACATGTTGACTGCAAGATTGACAGAATCTAATGGTTTGAAACTGATGCAGCGCCGGTATATATACTCTTCATATTATGTAAATTTCTTTATTTGCAAATAGCCGATTGAGGTTATATATTTTGCTGTTTTACTTTCGACATTGTTTTTCAAAAGAAATCATTTGAAAGCGGGTGTTATATTGATAGATTTGATTCTAACTATACTCAGCGAAGGTCCTTCCAAAGGCAAATTGAGTTCAACGCTGAGATATGCTACTCTTTTGTAAACCTTGAAACGGGTGTGTCGGTGAGTTGGCAGAAGGTAAATGATGAATTACTGTCTTTTGTATGTTTTTTGCTTTCTTTATTGATATTTATTATGTTGTTCTTTAGATATGATATTTTCTCCCTTTCAATAGAACATTTTTTTCTTGTTTGTTTTTTAGACTTCTCAGTAATAATCCACTGTAATCGTTAATATTTAATAGCATTTATTTCTACATACAGTTCATTCAAAATTACCCTCACCTATGCAATTTACATCTAATTCAGAATTTTACATCATTATTTTTATTATTTCAAAAAATGGAAAAGCATATGGTATATTATATATTTTTTTATGCTCCATCTGTTATGGGATTTTTTCCATTATGGTATATAAAAATATGTTAACACAAATATGAATAAAGCATATGGCTTGCCTAAAGTGTCAAGTCATATGCTTTATTCTGATAAAAAAAAATATTCTTTTTAATCTTTCGTTTGTACTCTAACATATTAATATTCATTATATTAAGTCTTTTCTTTAATTTTCATCCGTACGGCGTTTAACTAGATTTCTTTTTTATGTATTGATTTGCATTTATTGATTTTATGTATTTTCGTTTATTTATATATTTCAAGGAACACCGAACAGTGGAAACATTTGCATGTAATTTGCCCTCAGATACCAATTTTTTCTTTTTGGAAATGAGAAATTAATTTTTCCTCATTTTGCGCCGACAGATCCAGTGGCGGACTTCCAACAAGTAACGGACTATGGCTAATCCGATAATTTAACTCTAAATCTACTATTCGTGTGTGTTTGTTTTGGCAATCATTTCGATTCCCATTCGAGTCCCTTGTTGGTATTTCATTTTAACATAGACTCTTCTAGCATGGCACTTCATATAGGAATTTGATATGATTAATTAAGACTCTGATTAACGGCTATTCTTTGATGTACCAGCATCTTTCGTTATATTATCTTATTTGTTTCAACATTTTTTGTATACATTTTCTACAGAGGCATTCCTATAACCAGAGCTTCCCTTTCTCTAACAGTAAACTTGTTACTAGGATAAGTCACTTTTCTATTCCTTGAGCATAAAATTTCTCTTGTTTAGTTTGAAAGAATGGGAATCGAAATGGGTTCTTTTATCCTATTATAAAGTTTTCTAACTGATTTATCAAACACATTATGATCTTTTTGAAATATCTGTGGTGTTTAGAATCTTTCACTAGTTTTTTTTATGTTCCTTTTTTAAATTCAAATTATTTTTAATTTGAATTCAATTAACTTATATTTTGCTAAAAGTTATGCTAAAAAGAATCAACAAAAGATTTCTCTTGCGTACATCTTAGAAATAAAAATAAATTGTTCTTCTACCAAGGTGCCATAAATGAATTGGCGCATGTTGCAGTAATGGGCATTCTATATTAACATAGATTGTTAGTGCAAAAAATTGTCTAAGATTTGTGCTTCTTTAACACCAGCCTTATTTAAAAAGAAAATCGGAATAATTTGAAAGAAAAAAGAGTGTATTTATTAATAGGCTTTGTTTCTACCTATATATCATTATATGACCTTCAAATAGCATTCTCGCCGTTAAAATAAGTTAGTGCCCTTCAGAAACTAGTCTTAATGGGAAGAATTCCAGATTGAAAGAGAGAGTGGAGAAATGAAACCTGATATTATCATTCTTTAGCTAAGCGTTATATTTCTTCCCGGTAATAGTTTTCATGATAAATGTTTTTATTATCAAATTAATGTTACTTTCATTTAACACAGTAAATAATATTTATTCCGCATTCGAATTTAGTTCAAATCGCTCTATTTTTCAAAAAGTTTGATAACCTACAATTTTCGGATTGAAATCGTTTCATTATCTTAAACCTTTCAGGAGTGGTGGTCGCAAAAGCGGACACAAATTTTTAAAATTTCTGTAAAAAAAACAACTATTGGTTTTAAAATTCAAAAAATTGTTCGAAAAGTGCAGTTGGTTTCTTTTCTAATGAAAAGATGGCAGCTCGAGCAATTTTCTATTTTTTATTTTTTGGTATTAATTTTATGTTAAAAATGTCTTGATTTTTTCAGTCATATGTACAGAATCAAATAGAAATAAAATTTATCAATTAACTAATATTTAAATACTGAAAAACTTACTGTGCATTGTCGCAGAAAATACACATAGTGTACAAAATTTTCAAAAATCAAGAAAACTTAAAACATTAAGCAAATAGAAAATGTCACAAAATTTCATTATTTCAAACATGAATATAGAAAAAGAATTCACAAAAGATATAAAGAATACGGGACTAGGGCATATCATTATAATTCTCCCCTTGTAGAAGTGAACTTGATAACTTCAAAGTATAAAGAGCTAGATAAAAGACGTAGCACCTCTTTTTCCCCTTGATCAGAGAGCGCCCTGTTGTGGCGTTTTACAGAAGACAAGCAGTTGAACGGCAGACCTGCATCTTGATGTCGACTCTTTTTCCCAATGCGCAACCCTTGAGTTACTGCCGAATGCTTTCGGCTGGAAACATGGTATCCCTCCACCATAGTGTTCTCTAACTTAATTCTCTATGTGTGTCTGTTAAAATAAGTATTTGTAAATTTTGTAGTGTAGCGGTGTTTGTGAAAATTAAATATAATATATTTAAAACCGGGAAGTTCCTTAAAAAACCACAACACACCCACTATAAAGAGAGATAAAACTTGGTACATAAGTTTAGCATCTAAAATGATCGGCACCAAACTTTGAATCAAATCTATCAAAAGTTTGACTACCTGTATGTTCTTAGGCATGTATGTAAATGAATAATTCAAGTACAAACGATTTAAATCACTGAAATTCTGCATGTGATCATGTGATTACAAACGTATTTCCATGTCAAATTTTGCTTTTAATCAGTCTTTAAAAAAGGCGTCCAAAATATTTATTTATTCCGTAGTTTCATAAAAAATTGCAAGTTTCATACCAGAAATAAATATGTGTAACTATTCTTCGCCACTGGCTCATTCGCCAATAAAGATATGATCTTTATTGGAGGTTATTAATTTTTATTGGAAAAAATGCTTGAAAGTTTCGAGGAGACAATTCCCACTGGTATATTAACTGAATCCGATAGATGAAATAATAAAAAATACCCAAAGAGCACACAGAAATTGATTATTTCGAAATTATTGTTCGTTTTGCAATTAAAACTATACATTTATTAGTGAGAGAGCGAGAAGGTTACAGAGAGACCATTCCTACTCAGTAATTCAGCTTTTTAATTTTTAATTCGTGCATCATTATTATAAATATTATGGGATCTTAAGTCAGTTTTTTTACCTTAAATTACTTTTAAACGACTCAACTCATATGGAATAAAGATTTGATCAAATTAATGAATTGAACGGTAATTAACTTCTTAAAATAATAAAATAGAATCTTGTATTTGACAAAGTACCTAATTTCAAAGATTCAATATAATATGAAGCTAATGAATCGTCGATCAAAAAATTCTAATTTTTCAAATTTCAAACAACTAGAGATAAAATTTGAAAACAAACATATAATAAAAAAGAAAATGAAACTCAAATTTCAAATGAGTTATTTCTTTTAATAAATGAACAGCAATAAGTAAATTGTAATAAAAAGTGGCATTTATTTTTAATTAATTCAAAAAAAATTGTCTGAATCCGTTCAATATTCTTTTATAAAGTGTCTATTTAATGGACAGAATAAAAAATAAAGAACATTGAACTAGGATGATTATATCTTCTAATACACTTTTTCAGACACAAATTCAATTATTTTGATTAAAAAAAAATAATTCACCCTTTCTAGGGCCGTGGGAAGTATGCTTCCCACCAAATTTAAAAATCTTTGTATGAAATTATATAGGTTGGCATAAGTTCTGACATTTTTTTTTAGTAATTCAGAAACTTAGATATTTCAGTTCTTTATCTCAGACAAAATGATGTGTCTTGATTTCTTACTTAATTATTAATTAACCAAATTAATTAATTAATCAAATTAAATTTATCTAAGAAGCTAAATTAATGCCTTTTCTTATTCTAATTTCTAATTCCCTTTAAAGGGTTAAAAGAGAACTATGCGTACATTAAAAAATAATTACACTTCTGCGAATATTGAATAAAAATCAAACAAATTTATGACTTGATTATCGGATAATGAATTAAAATATGCATGTTAAATCAATGTTAATCAATCAATTTCAATGATGTTTTCTAACATGATGCATTCATTATTCGGGCATTTACATTTCAATAAGCATCTCCTTAAATATTATCTCATAAAATAAGAAATAATACATCTAAAGCTGGCATATGAACTGGCCATGAATTCCAATGTCAACGACTTATCATGAAGGGAGGAGTTTACTGTCCAACCGCGTAATACTTATTGTGTCCAGTTAACTTTTTAAAATTTTTGTTTTCTTTTATATTTACAAAGACTATAAAAGAAAATGCTGGTGACTCTTATTTTATTAGCAGGCACAGCTAAAGATATCCAATTCATCCAACATGTTTGCAAAGGTAAGTTATGTTCTCTTTTATTAATTGGTTCTTCAGTTCCATTTTTTTTTTGATAGTGTGGTTAACAAACCTTTAAATTAATTTGCTGTGCTTGATTTAAATTTTCAATTGCCAATGATCCTCTGTATTTGAAATTACTTGTAAAATGTGCTTATTTAAAATTTAAACTTTCAGTACATTTGTTGTAACTTATTGATTTTATTTTTTATTACATCGGATGAATGAAGTGTTATCCATAAATACTAGAACAAAATAGATGTTTGAAAATTATTTGCTAAAATGTTCTTTCAAAAAATATAGACTGATAATAAATTATAAAAATTTAACTACAAATTCTAAGACTCATTTCAAAGAATTTTAATAAAAAATGTTATTTTCGAAATGTAATTTGCTTTATATAAATATTACTTTCAAGTGATAGCTGTTAGATAAATTTCTTTCCTAATAATCTAAAGAGTCAATAAATCGATGACCTAATCTATAGACAGTTCTTTCAACGGCTCTGTTGGGGTGACGTAATTTAAACAATTTAAATTCAAATATTGTAAGGAAAAGGATTAAAGGAGGTATAATAATGAAGTTTTTATTTCAGAAGTGATCTAATAACAAGAAAAGCAAGATATCTTAAAATTGGAAGTGATTTGTTATTCCGCATTTATTGAAATCAGACGAAATTACTTGAAAGCTTTAACGCAAGATCAAATATCATATTTTTTCTAGAAAAATTTATTTAAAATTATAATCTCCTAATTATGAAATCAGTAGTGCAAAAAGAGCAAATGTCATACCATACCATATTTTGAGCAAGCCGAAAATTTAGTGATTTAATTTGATTCCCAATAAGTTACTATACAAAATTACTGCTTCTCAATTAATTCTTTAATTAATAATCTAACGAAATGACATGCTACAAATGCATTTCGGTGTGACTCAGAAATACGTAGAATTATTTTTTTTTCTTTAAATTATTGCTTTTAAAAAAATAAATGAACTAAATAAAACTCAAAAAACAAACATTGCATATTCATAAATATATTATTTTGATTAATTATTAAACCTAGATTTTAAATAACACCAATTTTTTTCTGATTCAGATTGTCATTTTCTGCGCTGCTATAGCAGCTTCCCACGCCTCTCTCGTTGGACCATTGGGCCTCGGGACTCCTGTCCTCGCCGTAGATCCTCTGGGTTATGGAAAAGGAATAATAGCCACCCCTGCAGTTGCCACCGTATCCAGCCAGAGAATTGCCGTCAACCATGTTGCTCCTTCAAACCGAATTGCTGTCGCTGGTCCTCTTGGATATGCTGCTAAAATTGTCGGTGGTCCCGTTCTTGCTGCTGCCCCTGCTGTTGCCACTGTCTCCTCCCAGAGAACCGCAATTAACCATGTAGCTCCCGCTGCAACCGTTGCCGCTGTTGCTCCTATTGGATATGCTGCTGCAGCTACACAAATTGCTCTCACCAATGGAGTCATCGCTGGTAACGGAATTCTAGCCACCGGACACGGTCTTGCTGCACCTCTGTCTGTTGGAAATGGTCTCCTCGGTGCTCATTACGGACTCGGTGTTGGTCGATATGGTCTTGCCAAAGCCATCCTGCAAATAATATCACGATTTTAATTTCATGTTTAAAATGTGACGTAAATAAATTATTTTTTATTAATATTTTGGCTTCTTTCTTTAACGTTTTCGCAAATGTGTTTTTGTTAGATTTGTTAGTTTCGCTTTCAAGATTCATGCTATCAATCGAAACAAAGATTTATCAAAACTTTTTTTTAAACGTTACGTTTATCTTTTTCTCCAGTTATTAAAAGAATTATATATAAAAGAACAAAAAGTTTGCTCATTGCATCTGCAAAGTTTTCGTTAAGCATTACTAAAAGGCACTCATTTTTAAAGCAGTAATTTAGTTCTGTGTAAAAATGTTCTATAAATTCTCATTCAAAACTAAAATTAGCTTTTTATTTACTATTTAATAAATAAGTTTTTTAAACAGAGTCCCATCCACATCAAATAATACAAAGAGATGACTTCAATACCAGGTAATATCAGAATAAACTAGAAATAGTAAATCAATTACTTTAACACATTCAGTTACCTAATTTAATCAATGTTAAATTAAATTCTTCATCCTCTTAATATCTGCCTGCAATTCTTCGATATGACTGATATATAGGTTAAATTATAGCTTACAGTTCACATGTTCTACAATATATGACTTTATATCTTTGTAATGTAATAAAAGAATTCTTCGAATACTTTTCAATTCTCTTTCTTTTAAATGAAATTTTATTCTTTTTTCCCCTATTATTTATTTAAGACATAGTAGATTCCTTATAATTTAATTGATAAATTCAACATTTCCAATATTTATGTATTTTATTTCATTTTATTTATATTAAATATATTTTAGTATTTTTATTATATATATTTTATCTTTTAATATTTATATGTATATCTATAATTTTTATCTGTAAATATTTATTCAATAATAGCTATAATTTTATGTGCAGAAAGTCGTTTGATATTATCATCAGTAATATATCTAGCCATCGAATTAATTGGAAGGCCTCTGTGAACCAAAAGAAAAAATGATTAATATTTACATACGATATGGAAAATTGTTGCTCGGGCCTGTTAGTGTTATTTTCCTCGTTTGGAAAGAAACGAATGATGGTTTGCTTAGAAATGACATAAAGTTAAAAAAAAAAAAAAAAAGAAAGAAAGTGAAGTTTGGAGGTGCGCGTTCGCGTTTTGGGCAGGGGGTTCAGCTTTAACAACGTCAACATAAAGATAATGTTTGCATGCAACAAATATTTTTGGCAACAACGTTTGGATTCAGAAATCACTGCCCTTACAAAAAATAAACTTCATCTTAAAATTAAAAAAAAAATGTGGACGACGCTTTGTTTGTGGTAGTGAAAACAATCACACCATTATCACTCTTTCCAGCTGTTAACAGTTTAGCAACACAAAACGAATTAATATTGCGAAATATGCATGTAAATGTTCTGCGAATGGCTAAGCAAGAAAATGTATATACCAAGTTAAAATCATTAATCAATCTTAATTACTTTTATGTTTTATTTCTAAGTATTGATTGTTTAGTAACTCTGTAAGTTACGTAAATTCCTTTGTTTCATCTTGTGATTCATTAATAGCATTCTGATGCCGTGTATTTTTTATTCCTTTTTTTATTTTATTCGTTATTCCTAATTTTGAAATTTAAAAGTCCTATGAGCTCCTTCATTTTCAAAGTACAATTTAATTTTTCGAAAATAAAATTCATTTAATTAAAACATATTTCACAGTTTTTTACTATGAATCTGCTATGATTAAAATGATGCATGTGATGATTCAGACTTTATTTTATAAGGTGTTTTTGAGTGTGTGTGTGTCTACAATTTTAAGGAAAACAAGAAATGTTACTTTATGCGTGTATGAATTGTCAATTTAACCCCTAATCTTATTAAGTCCTAATATATAATCAATAAAATATTCTTCATTCTAATGCCTCATGAATAAATACACATAATTCGTAAATATGAGTTACAAGGGGTATACTTATATATCTATCTTTAAATAAAAAAATACTTTTATTTCCACAGGAACTTTAAATGAAATAAATAGATTCCCTTTTGCATTGCCAATGTTTTTTTTTCCTTTAAAATGATCATCAAGTAATTTGACAGCTCATAAAATCTTACATTCTTTACATTACCAATGCATTCTTTTCTTTAAGTTTCCCTTAATGCGAATTATTTTCTATTCCACCCCAATCTTTAATTCCTTTTTTGAAATGAAAAAATATCTTTTTTAAACCTATAGGCTTTTGTATATGCACAGAAGCTATTAAATCAATTTGAAGTTAACACTGGTAATATTTGGAGGAAATATTTAATCGTGTAAGGCAGATAATTAAAGAATAAAAGTAAGAAAAAAGACTAAAGAAATCTAGACCAGACTCCATTAAATTTTGCACAATGTTTGTGGATCATGCAAAACATGCAATGCGAAACTTTTGAGAATTATTTACTGCAATTAAAAATACAGTTTAATAAAAGAGGGAGTGAGTCAAACTTCTACTGCTAACCATGATTGGAATCAATTTGAAAAGTCATAATCAACGTAGCAGCAATATGAGGGATTGAATAAAGGAAAATTTATACACTATAGGATTTCTCTCACATCTACCCATCCCTACACGAAGCTGTTGGTTAATAGTTTAGTGCTTTCAATCTTTGCACCATTAAATACCGCATATTGACAGAACAATTATGATTATTCTTTAAAAGAATTTTTTTCTATAATTGTTCTTAGAAAACAAGATATTACTGCACGTACTTAGATTCAGGAATAAATGTGGCTATATAGCCATAAATCTTTTTTTCTTTAATCAGAATAATTAAACGGCATACATCAGTAGAAGTTAATAAAATAGAATTAACTTCAAAAATTTTTAAGTCCAATTTAAATTAATGATCGAAAATGTGACTTAAATTAAAAAATATCAATTTAACTTTCAGTGATATAAATTGTATTTATTTTTTAACTATAGTTTATGCAACAGTTTTTTAATAATAATAGTGAAATACTAATAGTTAATAATAGTGGAAAATAAGTGCTATCCTTAAGCAGAAATTTAATTCAAAGATTTTACAAAAAATAATAAAAATAATCATTAAAATGTCAAAATAGTGATTAATTATTACATTTCACATGTAAACTTTTCATACGAATATAGATCTGTATCAAATAAAGCCTAAATCTGTTATCTAATCTTTATTTATGTTATTTATTATTATTATTTATTTATGTTACTTCAGAATTTTATTCTCTGTTGTTGTTGTTGTTTTTTAATTCTCAGCAAATGTTATGAATTATTCTGTTATATGTCTCAACAAATGCATTGAACAAACTTTTAGATAATATCATCAAAATGTTTACATTTCGGAATTCATATTTTTTAAGAGGCTAATTTATTTGAAATTTAAATTAAAGATATAATTATTAATTATTTATGTCTCAATTATTGCGCTTGATACTCCTTTCTGAAAAAAATATTAATCATTATTAAAAATCATACCTATATCAGTTTCTAAAAAGAATGATCGGCAGATAAAATTGTTACTAGTTACAAATTCTAAACTGCATCAAAATTCAAACTGCATCAATTGTAAACTGCAATAATTTTTTTATATATAGAGTATTTTTTAGATAATTTAATTCAAAATTCTCCACTTTCAAAGGAATAATTATATACATGAGACAAATTACTAAGAAACTTATAATTCATATTCAAAACAATATTTATTTCACACCAATGACTTTACAGTTGTTCAAAATAAATAACACATTTAAAATTTCATTTTGCAAGAAGAAATCATTTAGATGTAACAGAAAATTCTTAAAGCAAAACTTTGCCATATCCAACACCCAAGATGCTTGCTCCATATCCGAGTCCTAGGGGAGCTCCATGTCCCAGACCGACTCCGTATCGAAGACCAAGGACACCAGCATGTCCGAGAACACCTCCGTAAGCGACTGGAGCGGCAACTGCAGGGGCGGCGTAAGTCAAAGGAGCGGCAATAGCTGGGGCAGCGTAAGCTGGAGCAGCATAAGCCAAAGGAGCAGCAACAACTGGAGCGGCGACAGTGACTGCTCTTCCTACTTCAGCCTTGGAGTTGACTGAACCACTTAATCCGTCCTTGATGTCGTAGGCATAAGCATAGTTACCCAAAGACTGAAAAGATATAAATTCATTAGACTTTCAATAATAAATTTACAACTGGATATTTAACAAAAGCTCAAAATATGATTTAATAAGTATTATTCTATCTTTTCTTGAACTTCTTTGAGCTGTATAATTTGAAACTGTATTCGAGTAAAGGTTTTATATTAATGTTATATATATGTTTAAAATATTTGCTGTAAAGGGGTTTTTACAAATTAACTTTGAATTGAAATTAGCAGTATCAAATACAACTACAAATTCATCTCTACTTACACAATTTTTCAAAGGCATTTTTTGATTGATATTAAAATTGTCTAATAAATGTCACTATGATTGATTAAGTTATTATGTTTATAATGTCATTTCCTAGACCTTACTTCTTTTTGTGAATAAACAAAATATAATCAAAAAATATAAACAAAGTTAAAACTAAAAATTTTACAAAAAAAAAAAAAAAAAAAAAAAAAAAAAAAAAAAACTACCCAGTGACATTATAAATTGTTGTTTCGTAGTTTTGAAAAATACTTCTCAATTTATGCGAAATATTTTATGTTTTAAAATTATTGGCTGCATTAAAATAAATGTAGCTTAATGTATGAAAAAGGCTGAACATGGGGTTATTCATATAAATAAATGAAGAAGGCTTCTTTTAACATTTAATATTAAAATGGACTCAAAACTTTTACTTCGTAATATGATATGCGTTTGTGAAATCAGTTCCCGATTTCTTTAGACGAGAAATAAATTCATATTTGCACAAAAATGGAATGACTAATTTCGAAGAATTTAACAATCATTTTCCACACTTTAAAACTCCTTACAAGAATGAACTGAGACACTGCATTTCATAAAAAAATAGAAAACATTGGGGGAAACATTAAAATTGAATAAAAACGTATTATTCAGAATTTTAACAGCAATTATTCTGATTCCGATATGAATGCCGTTCTGCAAAATTATAAAAATCTTAATTACATCAAGAAAGCCATGAAAAGTTTTTATAATAACAATGAAAATCAATTCAAAAGTTTTCATGCTTACATCTTGTTGCCTGGATTCCACGCTGACACCCGTATTGACGAGTGGAGCAGCAATGAGAGCTGAACCGTGAACTGCTGCGAGAGCAGCGCAGAAGATGATGACCTGGAAAATATAATATGAAAAATTAGGTCAGTTGAATAAATATTATATTGTATAAATATTATATCAGTTGTAAACTAATTAATTATAGCTGATTGAATTTGAGATTTTCCTGTGTAGTGATGAATAGGACAAAATTCTATCTGAGCTCTAAGAGGAAGGAGATTTAAGAAGTGTTTTCTATTTAATTCTCAGAACTACACGAAAAATTCAGATTTTACGTCTCACGTATGAATATAAAATAAAGAAATGGCGATGTATCTTTAGAATTTTCTTTAGCAGTCAGAAAAACATGATTAGAAGTATTACATAACACGTAAATGAAACCACCGCATATATGTGATAGATTTAGGTGTTATCGAATTTTAAGAATTAATAGAATTTTCTTAAGTATTAATAATTTATTAATTTCTTAAAAATTATTTTAAAAGCATTCATATCAATATAATAATATAGAAAGTAATTTTTCATATTAGTGGCTATTGTCTTCACTCATATACCTTTATTATATTTTCATTTCAAATAAATTTAAATACAGCAAGTTACATTTTTTTAGACGAAGAACGGTACAACGTATATCAAAAGTCAAAAGTTTTTTTGTTGTTTAATTTCTTAATTATTGACAGCTTATATTCAAAATTCAAAGGATTTTAGTCTACATAACTTATCAAACTGTATATATATGCTGAAATGTTTTATTACAACGCGTATATTTATTTCGCATTCAAAGGTTTTTATAGATGAAATAATTTAACAGGACTAAAAAAAATTGTAAGATTTAAAAATATATAAAATGTTTAAAAAAGAACTCTTAGTGACAATATCAAAAGTTAAAGACATTCTTTCTTGGGAAAAATTCTTTCTCAAAGCTCTGTTAGATACATAAAATGAGAATATATTTTATAAAATGAATGGAAATTTTTAAAAATCACAAGATTTAAAAATTCAATGAATTTAACAACTTTAAAATAAATATCTTTATTTGATACATATTTCTACTAACGAATTATATTATAATTGTTTTGGAATTGCATTTGAGAGCTTGTTTTTAAGTCATTTAGACAAACAAGGAAAATGCTTACCTTCACGAACATGTTAACAGCTAGTTTTGGCTTAGAGGGAATCTAATGATTTGAAACTGATAAATGATCACTATATATACTCCTTAAATTATGCAACAATTCTTTATTTACAAATACCAGAATAGGAAACCGTCTTTTGTTGTCAAATTTACGTCATTGTTTCAAAAAAAAATAATTCGAAAGCGAGTTTGATTCTAATTTATTGTGTTTTACCTTTACACAGTGAACGACCTTGCAAACAGGAACTGAGATTAGAGGCTCTAAATCTCTTTTGTAAAACTTCGAAGGGCGTGCCGTTGAGTTTGAAGACGAAAAATGACAAATTGATTATCATCCATTTTTATTATATTTCTTTGATGTAATTGATTTTCACTTCAAACAGGACAATTTGTTATTTCTATATTTCAGAACGCATTTCTTCAATGACATATCACAAGTGTTAAGGTTAAATATCCACTCAGAGTATTTTGTTTGTCAAAACTACTCTGGTGGTTTACAATATTTATCCTTCCCTTTTTTACGCATTCTTAAGAAAAGTTTAGCATTATCATTAGTATATCAAACATCACTATTATCATTACTGGGATTTTTGCGTGTAAATATTCATCAATTTATTTTCATTACTGGGATGTTTGCGTATAAATATTCATGAATTTATTTTCATTACTGAGATGTTTGCATGTAAATATTCATCAATTTATTTTCATTACCGGGATATTTGCGTGTAAATATTCATAAATTTATTTTCATTACTGGGATGTTTGAGTGTAAATATCCTTCAATTTATTTTCATTACAGCGATGTTTTCGTGCAAATATTGCCATCCAAATGTCTTGCAGATTATATGGTTGAAATCCATTTTAATTTCCCTTTTCCCATCCCCAAGAATGGCAATAATGCCCCATTGCCGAAATAGTAAATATGCATTTCAATGAGCAAAATATTAATAATGTTGTTAGAAGTGCTACATCACTTTCTTATTTGGCCTACCATATTGAAAAGATGTCTATATTAAAGCATATTTCAACAGATTATAGATCTCTACTAAAAATATTTTTGTATTTAGTATGTTTTATCAGTCAAAATATTAAAAATCGTTTTATTTTTAATACAATTTCTTCAAATCTTATTTTTGTATCCAAGTATTAGTATTTATCTTAGCATTTTATTATACACAAAATGTTCTGAACGATATAATAATCTATTTAGAAAAAAATAACATTTTGAATCGCACAATTTCTCTGGTCGGATTTTTTTCTTTTAAATTCGAAATATTTCAAGGTTGAATGCCGCAATTCGAATTATTCCTTCATAATTTATTAGATGATATGAAAATAGAAAAGTTCTCGTGATTTTGATTTTCTTTTAGTATTTTGGAATCAG
This sequence comes from Argiope aurantia, assembly GCA_026543865.1. NCBI lineage: Eukaryota > Metazoa > Arthropoda > Arachnida > Araneae > Araneidae > Argiope > Argiope aurantia. The sequence goes on along the minus strand of JAPMOR010090832.1, from coordinate 8,082 downwards.
AATTTTTGAGAAAACTTTTTTCAAAGTATAGACTATCTATTGTGAAATATTTAGAGGGAAATAACCATTCTAAATCCATGGCGTTAATGAACATTTGTATAGTAAGTACATTAGTAGCAAAAATTCGAGAAAGATTACAGCTGCGAACAAATAAATGTTCTTTTATTTTTTAATATGGATTTTTGTGTTAAATAACTGGAATTATTATTAGCAGCAGCTTATGAAAGGAATTTATATACTGGCTTTGTCACTATTGCCTACGAATGGACGATCATTTAACAAAATCCTAGCAAAAGTGTTTGCTCTTTATAAATATACTTTCAAGAGAAATGTTTATGATTGAAAAAGAGAATGAATTAAGATAAAGAATGAGTAATTATCGTTTTAGAATTACACTAACTTTTTTTATTACCTAATAAGAATTTTCTTCTTTTTTTTTTTCTTTTCTTATCGGAACATGATGTTCCTTTTCATTTACAACGAACTTAAATGATGTATTTATTCAGTTTATTTTGACCACGCTTAACCTTGTAAAGTTATTAATTTAATGACTGAATTTTCGTTTTATGATCGTAATATTTTGTGTATCATTCAACTTCCAAAACTCAGAAGAATGTTGAACTGATCCTCTGAGTTATTTTTTTTCCTATTATTAAAAATAAGAGCGCATGGACGGATAGAAAAATATGTTTTCCACATTAAAGTTGTCTTCCCCCCCTCAAAAAAAATATTTTTTAGCTCTCATTTTTTTTTTTTTTTTTTTTGAAAATTAAAAATATGTGTTAATATTTCACCCACTTTTTTGAAAACATATTTCAAAATAAGAAATGAAGATTAAAAGTTAAGAATAATCATCTTTTAAAATTTTGGTTTTTTTTATGAAGTTCAGGATAAAACACATATTGTATATTGGGTAACATCAAGTATTATGTATGCATGATTAATTCCTTTATCAACAATTAATCATCTACAAGATATCTATAGCCAGTTTTGTTTGTTGTTTAACACAGTCTTTATTAGAAATCTTCATCATAGATTTTGTAAGTTTGAATTACAGTCAGATAATGTAATATAAAACTTAATTAACTCTTTTTCTCCGAGCTTCAATGCTACAGTACAAGGATGCATTTGATACATGGATTATTCCCATTAGTTTACCATCAAAACTCATGTCCTCTTGAAATAAGATTTTTATTTCCTCTACAAGATAACTCGAGAGAGGTAACTTTTGGAATGTTTATGAGTAGAAAGGTGAGGCTGGACGCTTGTGATAAACTGACTAACTGCAGCAATTGCTATCGAACACCCAAATTTTAAAGCATTCCCGGAGGTATCATGTCTAAAGTCATGACAGCGTATGATTATGGTTGTCTCCTTCCAACTTTCGGGTATGGTTATGCATAACAGATATACCCATGGCAACCGTGTTGTGGTTTTCTACTGGCACAATCATAACAATCAAAGGAAAAAATAATTGGGGAGAAATTTTAGCTCAACAGACCCATCCTTTGATGCAAACTTTGTTTCCTGAATTAAGCAGATTTTTCAGGATAATAATGCTCCTATTCATGCAGCCAGACTTGTTCAATAATTGTTTGATGAACTTGGGGATGAAGTGAAATGTCTACCTAAGCTTATACTTTCTAGACCTCAATGCAATGGAACCATTATGGTTTATTTTAGGGCGTTCAATCTGGAATCGATTCTTTCCACCGAAATCTCTTCTAGAATTTTCAAGCTATCTCCATGAAGAATGATACAATATTCCTCTAAAGACTGCTCAGGAGTTATATTATTCGATTTCCAGGTGAATCCAAGTTTTATTACATGCCGAAAGTGTTCGTAGGCCTTCTTAATAGAGGGGGTATTCTTGTATTCGTTTTTGATTTTTCTTTTATTTGCTAAATAGCTTATGTATATATATCAATAACTGAGCTCAAAATACATGTTTCGTCCGTGCCATGGCGATATTTACAGCATGAATAATCTTATAAAGTTACGTTTGTGGCTTAGTTGTCAAGCATGAAGCTGTCACTTTAAATCTGTTTATATGTAATTCAAATCCTGATGTTAAAATGCACGTACCTAAAAACTCTCATTTTAATTCTTTATTTTATTTTTTGTTGCCTGTTTGTCCTAATAAACGAATTCAATTCAATGTTAATATTTTTATTAATATTAATTAATTTCTTCTCTTTCATGCTACCATGCATCTTCACGGCAATATGCATAAAATGAAAATGCATAATATATACAAAAATATTTAAAAAAAATTCAAATTTTTTATAAATAAATATTTTCTTTAATTAAAGGATAAAAAATAATGTACTGGAGGAATATGGTTAAAAAATATAATTATGGTTTTTAAAAATAAAATATTAATAAAATAAGATAAGAATATATTAGTTCTCTGCTATTTAAAGCAAAATTAAAGCTATTTATTCAATTATTTTTGAATTCGTGATTACCTAAAAGTTTAAACTTGATTAATAATAATCAATTCTGGAAAACAAATTACAAGAAATTGTTTTAAAACTTTTATGCAGCGACTTCTAAGGGCCACATAATTTACTCAACAATTCGAAATAGCAACGAACATATAGAATGTATTTAAAACTCCCTTTAATTCATCATTTTTTCAACAATTGAATTAAATATATTCTTATTTATTTTTATTATAAAATTTTTAACTGCAACTTACGTTTTTAGTAGAATAATATAGTACCATTTGATTTTTGCTATTCGAAATTTTGAGGTTCTATTACAGCCATAAAAAATATAATCTAAAGTTTTTGATAAAAATCCCCTTTTTATATCTTTTTCTCTTTCCTTCTTAGTCTGTCTAGCACCGGTGATTTTTGTGCTACAGGTACCGTTCTAACGCTATTTATTATTATTGATATAGAGAACACATTCCAATAAAATAATTGTTTGTCTTGCCATTTAAAAATTTTGTTTCTTTAACCGTAATTGTTAGAACTTAGGCTGAAAACTGTATGATAGTTAGTGTTTCATATATTGGGATAGATTTTTTTATAATCACCCTGTATAAGGAAAAAATAATCTAAAATAAAATGTGTTAAAAATTCTTTGAAATGTGAAATTAAATTTGAATTGAGACTTCATAATGTGCACTGCTTAAAGTTGCAAAACACCTAAAGCACGAAACAACTCAAAATAATTTGGAATCATAATATAAGATACATTTTGAACTGCTTGGAACAGGACAGAGAGAAAATAATGTTAACCGTTGTTTCATATTGGAATTCAGAGAGATTGCTTGATAAAGGAAGATATGGTGGTTTTTGCATGCTATTATTTATACCATTATTAGATTTGGAAAACCAAATTATAAGAGTTATTATTACTCTATCATAAGTAAAAAAAATGGCTCTGTAAAAGATAACTTATAAAAATAAAGGAGTTACATAAGTATAAAATCTGAAATAAAATTTATAAATCAATTAGAATCCTTTATTCAGAATGTAATTTATAGAACATTAAAGAAAGAAAAAAAAATACTTAATTGGTTAAACATTTCATCTTAACAATTGCTTAATTATCTTTAATAATTGATTAACCTACATATATTATCATTTTTTAGGAAAACGGTTGATTCAAAACTAAACCATCTTTAATTTAACTGGTTAAGCATCACATATTATTTGTTTAGGAAAAAACTGGAAGAGAAATTTTCTTATGAATCCCCAGAGATTAAAAAGAAAAAAATTGCATACTCAAAATGAATTAGACACGTGCCTACTCAATTAATGTAAAAACAAATTTCGGACACGATAATCACAATAATAAAAAATACATACATCAACGGGCATATTAAATAGTTAATTTAAATAATATTTTGTGAAAACGCCTCTCAGTGCCATATTATACTCTCACATTTCAATACGGAAGACCTTCAAATCATATTCCATCAAGCAACGGTAGCAAGTTAAGAATAAATTATTCGTGACGTCTGAAATTAGCATACGAACAAATGAATTCAATGTCATCTACTTACCACGATGAAAGGAGGAGTATTTATTTATTTACACATAACCTTTAATTACTTTATTTGGATTTGTATTTACTTTTTTATCAGCAAATAGTGTAAAAGTGGTTATCTGCAGTTGTTACTCCATTATTAGTAACAGCTAAAGAGATCCAATTACATCCAACATGTTCGCAAAGGTACGTTAATTTCGTTTTTGTTTATCAGTTCTTTAGTTTTAATATTTTCAATTAAAAGTAGTAGAGGAGTAATCTCGACTTAAAGAAGAACAGCGAAAATTTATTTATATTTTACTTATCAAATTTCAAACAAAATTATTTTTTACAAAAAATAAAAATACCTATAAATTAATTTTATTCAAAATTAGAATAAAACTGTGTGCTGGTAATTTATTTTAAATTCGCAAAGATAAAATGAAAGAAATAAACCACTTATGCGATTAAAAAAATATGTGATTGAAAATATTTTATTAAAATGCCTTTTCTAAAATGTTTAAAGAAATCCCAGTTTCCTAAATTAAGCTTAGAAAGTGATAATCCACAAAAAGTGCTTTAAAAATAATTATAATTTTTTCCCCTGAAATTTATTTTATCTTTCCTAAGTAGAAGAACATATATTTAATTTCAGTTGAAACCTTGTCCGTTGACATGAATGCTGTAGCATTTAGTTTTACAAAAATAAATTTCAGTGTAAAAATAAATCCCCTATCTAGTTTTAGAATAGCATCCAAATGTTTCATATATGTAAAAGTATAATCTATGAATTGTCTTTTTCAAGTCTAATGATAAAAAAATTAAATACAAATCCATGAAATAAAGAATTATGCAATTAAGACAAATTAAAATGAGGGGTTTTTTAAAGAAATACTAAATGCTAAATAAATAAATATTCCAAATTGTTAAAAGTCTTTTAACTTCGAGGGTCAGTTTTTTAACATCTATTAAATTAAAGCGAAATATATTTAATTGTTTTTTAAAAGAGATACTGCAAAAAATTCATAACTTTAATTTTAAATAAAATCAATTCGTTTCCACACCTATTGTTTCATACATATTGAAACGGCATAAATATTTTCGACAGTACATTTCTCATAAAATTATATCATCAAAATAAATATATAGATTAAACTTATCCAAAGGAAGAAATTGTCATTATTTTTCCCAATAAAATGAATATATATTAAGAAAAGACAACTCTCTTCAGGTCGTCATCATCGGTGCTACTCTCGCAGCTGCCCACGCCTCCCTCGTCGGACCTTTGAGACTCGGAGCTCCCGTCTTCACTGCTGGACCTCTAGGTTATGGAAAAAGTTTGACTGACGCCCCTGCTTTCGTCACCGTATCCTCTCAACGAACTGCTATCAACCACATGGCTCCTGCTGCAATAATCCCAGCCGTTGCTTCTCTTGCCGTTGCAGGAACTATTTTTGGTGGTTCAATTCTCGCTGCTGCACCTTTGGATGCTTCTTTCTTTCGCCGCAGAATATCCTCGAACTTGGAATCTCTAGGATTCCCTGCAACCTTTGGATGCTGGAAGAGGATTGATCGCCGCCGCCCCTGCTATTGCTACCGTCTCCATCCAGAGAACCGGAATTAATCATATAGCCCCAGCTGCACCCGTCGCTGCTGTTGCTTCTCTTGAATATGCTGCTCCAATTGTCGATGCCACCCCTGCCGTTTCCACTGTCTCCACCCAGAGAACTGCCATCAACCATGTTGCTCCTGACTCACCCATTGCCATTGCTGCAGCTGCACCAATCGCTCTCGCCAATGGAGTCATCGCTGGTAATGGAATCTTCACCAACAGTCTCGTCGCTTGACATGGTCTTGCTGTTCCCCTCGCTATTGGAAACGGTCTCCTCGGTGCTCACTATGGAGTCGGCGTTGGACGAATTGGTCTTGGAAAAGCCATTCTGTAAAAAGCAGTCCTGAATTAATTTTAGTTTTAAAATATCATATGAATAAATTATTTATTTTAAATATGGTTTCCTTTTTTCAGCCTTTCAATGAGCCCTGCTTATTAGTCTTGCCTTCATTATTTATACAATCATTGAAAAAGAGAAATGGTTCAGTTCCTTATTTCTTTCAGATTATTAAATTTAATTACAGTACAATTTATTAAGTCATTCAATGTATGGTCCTTGATTCTAGAAGTAAGAGCATATTATGTGCATAAATGCAATTTCTTTCCTGCAAATTTAAATTGTTCATCTGTATATTCGAAACAAAAATCGTTTCGTAATTCTATTTATGATATTAGATTGTTGTTCAAATGTGATTATTTTTTGAATTTGGAAGTGTAATGCACTTGTAATCACATTTCAAATTTTTACCTCTGTCTTTCAGACTTTTTAGATATTAGACTTTTATAGCTTTTTTTGTTAAAAAAATTTGACTTCGAATTGGGTTTTGTTTTCCACTGTCCAAATGAATAGAAATTTCAAATTTTTACCTCTGTCTTTCAGACTTATTAGATATTAGATATTAGCTTTTTTTTGTTAAAAAAATTAGTCTTCGAATTGGATTTTGTTTTCCACTGTCCAAATGAATAGAAATTTATAGCTTTATTTTAGTATTTTTTATAAAAATAATTTTATAAGGAAGTTATATATAGAGTTGGCAGATCAAGACATTGAGTACATTGAAAATTTATTTCTCAAAATATGTCTATGCCACTATGTTTTCCATAAAAGAAAAAAATATATAAATTGAAATTAACTTTCAGAGCATTCATTTCTCTAGCATTCTTTTGATGAATAATTCTTCACCATATTTAGAAAAACATTAATGAAAAAAAAATTAAAATTTGATGGGCTCTTCAAATAAAAAATTTATATATTTTTTTCAAAATTAGTGAAAACATGCTTTAATTCCATCAAATGATTGTAAATAGTATAAAGATTCGGTAATTATGGAGAAAAAAACCCATTTGAAATAAATTTAATTATATTTTATTGCACAAATTCTCATTTCTTTGCAAGACTTCAAGATAATATTAACTTTTTATAGGATAATACTATTCTTAATGAATGGAAATTATATATTTTGGACTTACATCTAAACATATGTCATTTTTTTTTCTTGTATTCGAAGTATAGTAAAACTATTGTAATCATCAAAATATTCAATCTCAAAATGTTCACGAATCTCCAAATTTCAGACATCCCTGTTTTTTTCCATTATGTCCTGCCTGTCTGTCAACAGATGACTCAAAAGTGTCTGGATTTGGACGACTGGAATTCGGTATATGGAATTAAGACCAAATATGTAGATTTCTGCCAAATTTTGAACGAAATACAGTCATAGAAAGCCGGTTTTCTTTGGCTGTACAAATATAATCAAACACGATAATTGCTGAACAGCTAGGTGGATAAAATTTGGAACACCAATTTAATACCTAGGGAAATATACCTATTACATTTTGAATCAACTCGAAATTACTTTTTATAGTTATGGGCTTTCAAATGCATGTAAACGCGATAAATAAAAACAAACGTTGATTCATATGTGAAATCTAACATATGATTTTGTGACTGAAGTTTTATTTCTGTATCAAGTTGTTTTGTCAATCGGTTGAAGATAAAAACACAACAAAACAGAACAAAATATCATTTTAGGGTATTATTAACCACCTGAGAAGAATTAATAGTAAAATATATAATTAAAAAATTCTAAACAACGCCACGGATTACACAATACATTCTGTAAAAATGCCAAATTCGCACTAATATGTTGTAACTACTGTTCGCCAGTATGCATGCACATATTATTCTTTGTTTGAAAATATAATAAATATTAGAGCGGATAAAAAATAAATATAGTTTTCATATCATCATAATGTATAAATTTTTTACGTTTTGAGATTGAGAAATTAAACGAGGAAAAAATATTAAAATTGACTGATATCTTTAATACCATTTGGCTTTAAATGTTTTCAAAAATAATTGACTGTTATTCATTAATTATTAAAAATTTTCAAATTTTCTTCATTTGCTTATAACAGCATTCAACACATGACTTCAAAAGAGTGATAAAGGTTTTGCATGGAATTTTTCAACTTTTCCTAACCAGATG
>JAPMOR010090814.1:0-13724 GCA_026543865.1 Argiope aurantia | reverse complement strand
TACACCAGTATGACATACAAATTTATATTACACCAGTATGACATACATATTTATAATATTACATCAGTCAAAGAACATAAAAAATTTGTACCAAATTGACATATCGTTTACCTGATAACAAGTACTTTTTGCGATCTTCGCTAATTAAGGGAAATTTAAAATAATTTTACACAAAGGAAAGTAAAGATTTGAATAACTTTGAAGTAAATGTAAATGAAACAATTTAAATGGTTTTAATGTTGTCTGTCTGTGTTTTCCCTTTGATAATGAAAGCAAGTGGTAAAAATAATTTTGTTAGAATGGCAATATTTTGAAATAGAAACTGCGAAACTGTCATGCTGACAAATGTAACTTGATTATCTTTAAAAAAATCTTTAAAAATGTAAAAAAAATTAGCAGAAATATTATTCTTTGAAATAAAAAAATACTTTAAATTTTTATTTAAGTAAGTACTGATTCTGTTTTATAGAAGTCTGGTCATGTCAACAAGTAATATGACTGTTTCTAGCATGGCGGAGGAACTTTCACAACAAACACTTATGGTAAACAAACATGTGCCAGTAGTTGATGGCATTTCAAAAGATGAGCTATCGATAAACCTAAGTGCAAGTGAAAAAATTATAATTTCTGGTGAAGTGCTACAACCACCAGTGAATGAAACTGATGAATATGATCAAAATGTTTTTGAACAAAATCGAAGTAATATTTTGCAAGAAAATATTCATCCCCTTTCTGATCATTCCTACATTCATACAACCAAATCACCTACTTTTGAATCTATGAACACAGAAGATTTAAACTCTGTCGGTAGTCCAATAGCTCCTGATAAGGACGTAAACAAAAATTTAGAATTACATAATTTGTCCTTTGAAACTGATAAATGTGTTTCAGATTCTTCTGGAAATCATTTAAAATCCTTATCTTTAAATGAAGATAACGAAATAAATTTAAATAATGGATCTTTAACTTTTAATGCAGTGGAAGGCAGCTGCAGTGAAAATTTTTATGCCAATGAAACAATTGTCAGTAGTAATCCTTTAATTATATCTGAAAATCCTGTATCATCTAGCAGTTCATCAGATCAGACTATTTGTGCACTTCCCTCTTCTTCAGTTTCATCATCAAACAATTTTCCCTTATCCAACTTAAAATTTCTTACAACAAAGAAAACCAATGCCCCTTTAGGATCTGTGGAAAATCCTATACAAATTACTCACAAAGGTGATTCATTTGAAACTACTCAGGTGTTAACTCAAGCTCAGTTGCAACAAATATCATATGTTTTGCAAAACCAAAGAGCCAACAGAATTCAGAATGGAGGAAGATCTGTATTATTTGATCCCACGACAAACACAAGAATTGTTTGTCGTATTGTACATCCTTCTGAATTGCAAGGCACTAATTCTACAACTGAGACGGCTTCAAAGCCAACTGCAATCAGGAGAGCTTCTTCTTCTCGAGGAAAAGGGCGTCATAGGAGAACAGATGATGATGACAGGGGGTCTAATTTGACTAAAGAAGAACGGGAAGAAAGAAAAAAACAAAGGCCCAGAACACGTTCTGGTCGTATTTCTAAGCCACCATCCTACATGGTGAAAGATTATAAACGTATTCATCATCTTGATTTTAATGAAGATGTTTATGACTCTGATGGAGGTTACTCAGATTATCATTTAAGTGATGAAGAAACAGTAAAATCTGGAACTAAAGAAGAAGTATTACCACCAGGTATATTCATATTTTTTATTCTTTTTTTGGGGAGAGGATTTTTATTTTATACTAATCACCTTTGGTGATCAGCTGGTTTATGGATAATATTGGTGGTATTTAATTTAAATTAAAATCCTTATGTACAGTTTGAAGATTCTCTGAACAAAGTGTTTTGAGCATCAAATTGTAATAGATATAAAAGTCATAATATTTTAATGGTTTTATACCTGTTTTGTTTATTATGTATGTGAACATTCTTATTTGAGGCATATTCAGTTATTCATAGAGCCATTGAAAACATCATTCTCTATATAGTCCATCTTCTTTTTGCATTATGTTTCTTGTCATAATATAATTTATCAATCGCTTTCTTCTGTAAAGAGCTGAGATAATAAACAGAATTGGAAAAAAATGCATAATTATATGTTTGATGAAACTATAAGAGTCATTTAAATGACATTGTAACAATTTAATCTATCGTTAAAAATTAAGCAAACAAAAAATTTCCACAATTTTAAATGCCCCCCCCCATAAATTGGTATTATTAATAAAACAGTTTTTTTTTAAGTGTGCAAAAATGATTTTTATGCAATAATATTTTGAAGACATTGCAGAAATATTTCAAAGTCTCTCTTAATTTTTTATTAATTCAAATTTCAAACAAATTATTCTAAGGTGCATAGTCTACTGTCTGAAGTTTACTTCTGATAAATTTGCTATTTATAGAACAAATAGTCTGTATTTATATGTTCCTTTGTTTAATCCTTGCTGTAACATTTAATTGTGAAAGATGATAATTAAGAATAATATTTCAGCTGCATTTATTTTATTTTTATTTCATTTATTTTTCTAAAAGTAATATTTGTATTTTGTTTTCCTGAGATAAATATATATTACAAAGTTATAATGTTGTTTAAAAGAATTCTTCAGTGTTTTATTAATTTAAATGTTTTTATATAATTCTCGTTATCAAATTTACCACAATTTTATTTTTTATTTATTAAAGTAAAGATATATTACTTGAAGCCTATTCTGCTCTTTCCTCTCTATCAAAAATAATGAAAGGAATAATTCATTTATTATGTCTAAAAAATTATCGAAATGAGGATTTTTTTTAACTTACACTTGATAAATAAATTATCTCCTTATTAAAATTTCTTAAATATTTTTAAAATCTTAATAAGCTTCCTAAACTTAAAAGCAGATCTTTGATTTTTCTAGTTTGTTGTTTTGAGATGAAAAATTCAGAGCTGAAATTTGGATAATGTCAATCTTAGTGTAGTCAGGTAGTGGAAAAGAAAATTATGAAGCTAGTTTTTATTGATTCCAAAGTTGATCATAAGATTTTTTTTATTTTTTTTCCACTCAGTACAAGAAGAATTTTTTTTTTTCGAATAATCTGGTAACAGTGGAGTAATTGTGTTTAATAAGTTATATGTGGAAAATAGAATTTCAATGAAAATCTTTTTATCAAAAAAAAAAAAAAATGCTGCATGCAGTTGACAAAATGCTTATTTGTACACTTCAATTTTAGAATATTATAGCAAAATAAAATAAAGTAACTAAGTTAAAATTGCAGAAATATATTCTAGTGAGGTAAAATAATAATAAAATATCTACAAAAAACTATTACATAAACTTTAGTTGATTAATGAATAAAACTTTATAAAAACTATACAAAAAGAGTATTGGTACACTTACTTAGTGACAAATTTTAATTATAATTATTTTATAGAAATTTAATACTTTGTATGCATTCCATTGGCTTTTACAATTGCTTTAAGACGTCCTGGCATTGATTCTATTAACTTTTTGGTGGTTTCTTGATCTATTTCTTCCCAAGCTTCCATGAGTGCTTCTTTCAAACTATTTTTACTTGTAAAATTTTTTTTCAGACTTAAGCATCCAATAGCATCCACAAATTTTCAATTGGATTTATATCCGGGGATTGTGGTAAAGTTTCAAGGCGTCTTGGCACATTATAAAGTAACCATGTTTTAGTAACTATTGCAGTGTGTTGTGGATCGTTATCTTGTTGGAATAAAAAAGTGTCTCCAATATCCAATTTTCTAGCTCTGTTTAATAAGTTATGCCACAACACATCAATGTAACCTAAAGCTGTCATTTGTGTGTCAATAAAGCGTAATTTTCCAATTCACCGCCATGAGCTACACAGCCCCAAACCATCACATTTCCACCACCATGTTTCAGGTTCTGAAGTACATGTTTACTATCAAGGGCTGTTTTATTTTTTTGCCAGATTTTTCGAATACTAGGGAGTAAAAAAATTTCAAACTTACTCTCATCTGAAAAAATAACCTTTTTCCAGAAGTCCATCGGTTTGTCTTTGTATTTCATAGCAAATTCTAGATGCTTCTTTCTATTTACTTCAGAGGTCATTTGTTTTTTCTCGGAGTTCTGCCTTTAAAACCAGCACTATGTAACATATTTCTTATTGTTTGAGCGGTCACTCTAATGTTAGAAGATGCAAGAAGGTCATCTGCAATTTTCTGTGCAGAAATTTGTGGTTTTCTAATAGCTGCTTTAACAATACTTCGTTTATTTCTTGAAGTTAATTTACTCGGGCCGCCTGGCCTGCATTCATTTTCAATGCGTCCAGTATTTTTATATTTTCTTACGATGTAACCAATAGTTGTAAAGGGTAACTTAACCATCTTTTGAATTTCGCAATAAGATTTTCCACTTTTATTAAGGTTAATAATCTGAGTTCTCATGTTTAAAGAGACTTCTTTTGATTTCGTGGTCATTTCTCAACTTTTCTCTGCAAGTGACCTTCACTGTTAAAAAAGAACCTTCAATGTTTAAAAAATACAAACTATCCAAAAAATTAACTGAAATTAATTGAAAAATTGCATGAAATGATAGTTATACTGACCGGAGATATAGGTGTACAAATATACTTTTTGCAAGAAATTTTCCAAGTTTGTTAGATTTAGATTTTATTTTCAATTATTTCAAAATATGTTTTTCATTTACTTAAAAATAAACAACAAACTCACACTCACACGTCGCAATGAATAAAATAGCTGCTTATATGTTTCTAAAGCTTTAAAAAAAAGTGGTGTATGAATAATCATTTTGCCTACTGTATATACTTTTCCTTAAATGTATTCTCACGCAAGGAGGGGGAAGGATCAATTATCTTAAATGAATACTTTCTATGTACAGTTTTTACTTAAAAATTAATTGCACAAATTCTGTATTTGATTTCTGATTAATTTTAGAATAGTTAATTACTTAATTCTATTTTCAACTTAGTTACTCAGTTCAATTTTGGACTGTAATTATGCCAACTTCTATGCAGTAGGTATTCCTTTAATCATACCATTTTGCCTTTTTTTTTATACTCTAGAAGTTCTTTCCTTTAGTTTTCTTAATGATGTTTCATTAACTTTAGTTGAGAGAAAATGCTTTCTTCTCCATAACTGTTTAATAGTTTCTAACCTAAAAATGTGTATTGCAGAAAGGAACAAATAAATAAAATAATTTTATGAATATGTGTGCAGACAGTTTGTTCTTGGACACATCAATTTTTCTATTTATTCTTCTCATTAATATTTCTTTCTAACATTAGGAGTTATCAAAAGTAACAAACATAATTAATATGGGCTTTTTTTCTTCTCTTATTGACATGACTTGCACTTGAATCTTTTTTTTTAAATATGAAATTGTTTAACCTTTCAAGATTCCATTATAAATACTTTGATAATATCTTGATTCAAATTGTCTTAATGATATATTTATTCTATTTTTCCAGATGTTGTAAGTAAGAATCCAACCTTTTTTCTTTTTTTTTTTCTTCTCTCACAGAAGTACAAATTTTTTGCTATCGCTCTGAAATGATCATGGTTGGATCATGAAAGTAATTTTAATAGAGAAATATTGAAAATTTCTAATAAAGTGATTATTAAATGGAATTAAAATCAATATATTTTAAAGTTGTAGATTTCACATGTATTTAAAAACACAATTCTAAAATTTAGTTCCTTGATTAAGTAATGAATACCATTTTAAAATTGAATGATATAATGTCTGTTAACTTTTGGAAGTATATCCAGTGGTATAATGACCAAGATCAAGGAGGTATAAATATCTTGGGAGGACTTTGAAGATCATAGAATTAGTACATTCGTATCACATTTTTAAAGAGAATGTGAAAGAGGTTGGGGGGTATAATGTTGTTTCCGAAGCCCCATTTACCCTTCCTAACTTATTGATGACTGTGATTATATCGTGAGTATGAGATATGAAAATAATCATCATCCTAGACTTCAAATACCCTAGCTACACCGCTGAGCATATCATCTCGTTTAATGGAGGCATAGTGTATATGAATATTTATTTGTTAAGAATTTATTTTACAGTATGCATAGTGTACAATGTCATTATCATTGTAGTATATGAAATGTTTCTTTCAAAGGAGTTACTACTTCAAAGCAGCGGAATTATGCGTGTCAAAAATGTCCTAAAGCTTATATTGGAAAAGGTGGTTTATCACGACATTATCGTTTGAATCCAAGTCATGGAAGTATGCAAGAAGGGGAGGATGTCAGTACCCAAGGTTCTGTAAACTACTGTTGTTTCTTTACTATTGATTTTATTAATATTTTATTTTTCGTTGATTAATAGAGACATTCTAACTTTAAAAAAAAATTCTGTCATTTTAGAAGTTAGTTAAAATTTAAACAAAGTTTAAAGTTCGATTTTCTTCTACATTCCTTTTATAGCTTTAGATTTGTTATAAATCATGAATTAAATGTACCTAATAATATTGTTATGCTTTTCTCTTTTGGAAAAGACAAAGTAAATAAATATACAGTGGCTCCCAAAAGTGTTCGTACACTAAAGAAATTTGCAGAAATTATGTTCTATATTTCTTAATAAAGCATTTTATTAGTTGGTTTTTTTTAATTAGTATCTTTAAATAGTTCTTAATAAAACTAAAGAAATATTTTTATAAAAATTCAAGTAATATTGTTCTAAAAAATAAATAAATAAAAAATGTCACAAAATTAGAACACAAAAGTCTTTGTACATCCAAACATTATTTATTTAAATTCATCATAAAAATATCTTTTGCGGCTTATTTTTCTTCTAATTGAAAAATACACTAAAATCGTTTGATTTCAGTATTTAATATCACAATTATTTATTCTATTTACTTTATTCTTAGATATGACGCGCATTCGTAAAGAAACGAGTTTAGACGTAAGAAAATTAATTATATTTCATTTTAAAGCTGGAAAATCAATTAGAGGTATTGCAACTATAACTAATCTACATCATTCAACGGTGCAAAGCATAATAAAACGTTACAGAGAGGGAAAAAGGATTGCAAACAAGCCTTGTAATGGTCGCCCTCAAATTCTGTCAGCTAGAAGTCAAAGAAATATTGTTAGTAAATTTCTAAAAACTCCACGTCTGAGTGCAATAAAGTTTACTTCACAATATAATGAATCAAATGGAACTTCTATTTCTTGTGAAACTATTCGTAGAATTCTTCGGAATGCTGGTATACATGGCCGCTCTGCACGAAGAAAATTCTTTGTAAGTCAGAATAACAGAATTGCTAGGCTTAAATTTGCCAAATCTATGATAAACCAGCCAGAGAGCTATTGGAATCGTGTCTTATTTCCAGATGAAAGTAAATTTAACATCTTTAGGTCGGATGGAAGAATCATCGTATGGAGGGAAAGAAATGAAGAACTTAATCCCAAGAATTTAGTTGGAACAGTAAAACATTTCGGTGGAGGTGTCATGGTTTGGGGGTGTATGTCAGCAGCTGGAGTAGGCAATTTAGTATTCGTTGATAGTATAATGGATCATAGAGTTTATATAAATATTCTCAATAATAATTTAAAAGTGTCAGCACAAAAATTGGGCATTTTAAACAACTTTGTGTATTACCAAGAGACAACGATCCTAAGAACACTGTCATGAATGTTCGTCTTTTTTGCCTCTATCATTGCCCTCAAACAATTAAAACACCAGCTCAATCACCTGATTTAAACCCTATAGAACATATTTGGAAAGAATTAGAGGTGTGAATAAGAAGTCACGACATTAAATCGAAAATTCAACTGAAAGCAGTAATTATCGAAGAATGGAACAAGATCGGTGCAGAAGTAACCGACCGTTTAGTTAAATCTATGCCCAAACGTTTGAAAGCTGTTATAAAGAATAAAGGATATCCTACTAAGTACTAAACATTTACAAAAATTTAGAAAATTCATATTTCGTGATGTTTTTTTTAAAGTGTATGATCACTTTTGTGTCCTATTTTTGTGCAATTTTATTTATTGTCATTTTTAAAAAAATAATTTGCATCGTGATTAAAATTTATTCTTCACTGCTTTATTAAGAACTGTAAAAATATGCTATGAAAAAATTTTCATGTAAAAATAAGAATATATAATGGTAAATAATGAGGTTTTTAATTGATTCTTGTTGGTGTACGAACACTTTTGGGAGCCACTGTATATCAAGTAACTATATACTTTTGATATAATTAGTATGACTTGTTAGTATGATATAAAAATACAGAAAGTTTTTTCAAGTAGACTAAAATGAAGAAATTCTTCAGAAATAGTTCAATTTGTTGCCTCAGAAAACAGAGCTTTTTTAGATCAACAAATCAAATACTTAAGTTGTTCGTTGTCCTTTTTGGAGTTCAGTGCTCATATGGTGATAAATAAAAAGTAATCCTTTTTGGTATTGAAAAATAATTCTAATTATTTTCCCAACATCATAAGTGTTCTTTTAAATTTCATTGGAAGTGTTACTTATATTAATAATATAATTTTTGTAATACTCTGCATTATTATCAGTGACCGTAAAACAAATTTATATTTGATTTTCTTGAAATCCTTTTATAAGCATTTAGTATAGCTGAATATCTTCTGAAATAATATTTTTTATTACTTTAAAAATAAACCACAAAAAGCACAATGTCTTCATGTTGTAAGCTAAATTGTTAAAATATGTATTGATCAATCTACATTAAGAAACAGAAGTTTATAATTAGTGTAACCACATTATTTTTTGAAATTTCTTTCATTTATTTAAGCAGATGAAAATTCAAGTAGTTCCTTAGCATCATCTGTTTTGAGCAGTTCTGGAGGACAGAATAACAGCCAAAATGGCACTACTTCCTTTCCTCAAGTATCTGTTCGATTTGAAACTGAAGGCTCTTTAGAAAAAGCACCACAATTGTCATCTTCTGGCCAAGTAAATGCAATATTATCTGCAAGAAGAAAGTCAAAGTTGAAGGAGGTATAAAGTTTCATTGTGAATTATTTTTTAAAGCTTAAATTAAAGAAAGTCAAAAAATTTCAGAACTGATAGTTATGGAAAAGTTGTTCAATGATAGTATCAACATCAAATTTATCATTAATTTTTCTTTTTTGTAGTGATTTTAATTTATGTAACAGTGTAAAAACTCATTGAAATAATCATCAAATTTTAAATTCTTATTATTTAGATTATGTTGAAAATTTACAATTTTTAACAACCAAGTGGCTTGACACAAATAATCATTTTTGAAAATGTTGATATGTTTGAAAATTTGAAATGTTGATATGTTTGAAAATTTGAAATGTTGAATATAAATTGAAAATGTAAATTCAGTTTGTATTAGATATTATTAGGTGATATTTTTAACCAGAGAGCGTGGTCTTACTAAAACTTTCTCACCTCCTCTTTAATAAAGGTGTTTTCTTAGAGACCACCTTTTCATGATATTAGTGAACAGCAGTTACAAAATCTTAATTTTTGGCATGAATATAGCTTTTTTATTGAATCTCTCATATGTTCATTGTCTTTTTGGCAATTAATGAAGAATATGCAGTTGAAAGTATCCGAAAATCAAATTTGTATTTTATATGTTTTTTCTCCAAATGATTGAAACAAGACCCCATACCAAATCTAATATATTTAAATCATAACATTTTTAAATTATGACATTTATATGTTTCTGAAAGATAGACAGTCAACCTCTTGTTGGATGTTATTCAAAATTTATAAGTGTCTACTCTATACATATTAATTCTATGTACTAATTTTTATTCATCTATCTCTCTTCATTTTGTTGTTATCATCTTAAGTTATATTCAAACAGCAAAGCAAACATACTTCATCTGAATTTTGCGCAAAACTTCACTGAAATCTACAAATTTTGTGCAAGGACCATATCTAAATATCATCCTTTTGGTTCAAAGCATTTCTGTGTTATCTCTGTAACAGATAGATGGTCAGACAGATATAAAGCTAAAAATTTGTTTATCAATTCAGGAAGATCTGAAACATGGTAATTCAACAAAATCTTTCGTTAAAATTTTTTGATTATTTAATATATTCTCTACACTTTGTATACGAAAAAGTAATTACACATCTTTGTAATGTGTGCTATATGCCTTCCTAATTTTTTGCCATTTTTCTTAGAAGTTGAATTTTATTATAAAATTTGATGTGATTAAACTTCAAGCAATCTTATAGCTTTCTTGCTGAATGGAACATGTTAAAATGTAGGCATAGAAAGTAAAATCATTCAGCATTAAAGTTTTATATGCACTATAGAAATTTTTTTGTAATTTACATAAAATATTAGAATTATTCAATAAATTTTTTTGATTCAATGGAGAATTTGCAATGACTAAATATATGAATATTAATATGTGGTCTTGTCTACAAAATTGTAGATATGTATCAAATTATAGTTTCAATCTGTCAAAAGAAGGATATTCCGAATACAATTTTTTTTCTTTGCTGTACTGCAGTGCAAGAAACATTCCATATAGTGTTCTATAAAAGAAAGTTGAGGAAAGGACATACCTACTGGTATTTTCTTTAAATAAATTCTTAAATTCTAAAAACAGAAAAAAAAGCTTTATAAAATTACTTACATTTAAACTCTAAGATCAGTTTTATTACTATGAATGCTATAATAACAAGAATAAAATATCAGGGTTTTTTTTGTTTTTTTTTATGCTTTGCTTTTATTATTGAAAGTAAGATTCTTAGTATTTTCTTGATTTGTTTTGGTTGTTGAGAGATGCAATACCAGGTTCTGCAAGACAAAAATCAACAGAGTTCTTAAATTCTTCTCTTTTAATTTCTTTAAAATTCTTCTGATTGTATTTATATGTTTCTGAAAGGTAGACAGCCAAACTTTTGTTGGATTTGATTCAAAATTCTTTTGATTGTGATAAATTATTGGAATAGTCGCAGAAAAAGGTAGGATTTTGCTTATTTATTTTATGAAATAAATAACAAAATTGTAAAAAAAAAAAAAAAAAAATGCCACCTAAAAGTTTTCTCCAGAAAAAGTAAAATTAATTTTATGTATTTTTTTAACTATGATTAAAAATGGTTATTATTAAAATGGGTCTCAAAATTAGAGTTTAATTTTAGTGGAAAAGTGCTACATATAAAGAAATATATATGTTTAGATTTTAAAAAATATATATCAAAATTATTAATTATACTTACTCCTTTACACTTTTGCTGTTATTTAAAATTTTGTTTTCAATGTATAATTAATATTTTTGAGGAGTTTTAAAATATTTTATTTTTAATACATTCATATAATAGGAAAAATTTTTTAAATCAAAGTAATAATATTCAACTAATTTAAAATGTTTAATTGACGTAATGTAGGTAATTGCAATTTGTAGCACATTATTATAGAAAATAAACAACAGATAGAAACAAACTACTTTAGCTTGTTATCTGGATTAATTCTATGAATGATGTATGTTTTATAATAATTTTTTCTCCATTTATTTTGCTTAATATATCCATATGGCCTTATTGATTTTCTTTGTGGAATGTCTTGTAAGTTTATTAAAGCAAATATAAAAAGAATCTTACTTTTTTTTTCCTTTCAGATTTTAAAAAGTTATTCAGATGAAGAATTGATAGATGCAATACTTCCTGATTTAACCCAAAAGGTTTCATTGTGGGATTTTTTCTTAAAAAAATGTGATGAAAAGTCAGATGGATTGAGAATATATGAGATGTTGAAAGAATTTGAAAAATTTCTTGTTGAAATGCAAAAGATCTCTCATGCTTATCTGTCACCTGCATCATATGAAGATCATGGGAAAACAATCATTAATGTAAGAAATTCAATTAATTCTAACATTCTTTATTTTTAACTATGAAATCTATTAACTATCTTTGATAACCAGCTGGATTCATGGTTGTGTTTAATTTCAGTTAAATTCCTTATACATGGTTTGGTATTCATGGTTTTCTTAATTATGTATTTTTAAACATCAGATTGTCACAAGCATTTAAACTGGGATATTTTAATAGCCTTATACTTGTTTTTGCATATTGTGTGATAAATTTCCTTAATGCCGTTATTTTTGTGCAATTATAACTGTTTGTGTTAGCTAATTGCATATTATGTAATATGGTAAACTCACTTTATTTCTCATATAAAGTTTGCAATTGATTTAAATGAAGGCATATATTCCTTCCCTTGTGCGTGTGATGAATCTTTCAATTTTAATTATAATTTGCTTAATTTTTAATTTAATATTAATAAAAAATAAAAACATTTGTTATATGTGCTCTTTTTAAAATTTGTAAAAGAGGGTTAAAAAACAAACATCCATTTGAAAATTGTGCATTTATTATCTATATACCTGCTTCATAAAAACCCTTGACTTTTATTTTGATTTTTTTACAGATCTCCAGCAAGCAGATTGCTGAAGCATTATCATTAGAAAGAGGAGCTTATTTTGTCAATGACCCATCTACTACTATTTCAAATGCTGCATTCAGTGAAAGTTTAAGCGGTGAATTGAACCAATCTGGTGATATTATCCAACCTCATGCGAAACGGAAAAGAATTGATCAGAATGTGGAAGATATTAGCTCTGGATTACCAGATCAGATTTTGAGTGATGTTCATGAAAGTGGTAATATAGATTTGCCATTGTCTGAAGTCAGTTTTCCTGTGAATTCTGATTTTCAGAGACAAGATAATCACATATTCAGTTCAGCTCTTACTGCAGTTGATCCGCAAAATGATTTAGCATCAAAGAGTTTATTTGATCTCAGCAGTTCTACCACTGTTACTCCTAGTTCTTTGTCTTCAGGTTGTCTTAGTGCTGTGAATACTTCTAAGTCGGAAAAAATGAATATGCTTTTCACCACAAATGGTGCTCAACAATTACATAACTTACAAATTCGCAAAGTACAATTATTGGGAACAGAATCCCAGCAGCAAGTACTGGTGAAAAATAGCACAAGAATGTCATTGAACGGTTTTACTCTACCTCCAGATTTTAATTTAAATGAAATTTCATCTAATAAGACTATATGCATGAACAACAGGCAAGTGGAAGTAGATTGCAGTAATTTAACTGCAAAAAGTACTTTTCAAACTCTAAATCTTAGTGGAAATATTGACATTCTTAGTCAGGGTTTACAAGAAAATGTTGGCATATGTAACAATCAAGCAACAGATCATTCTTTGCCTGATTTATCCCATGTAAATAATACTCATATTTCTAATGAAAGCCAAATAACTGATACACAAAAGGTCCAAGATGAGGTGTCTAAAAATATTGTTAATTGTTTACCTTTAGTAGATGTACAAAATCCTGCAACCATTGTTAGTGACAATGAAATACAAACTTGCTTACCACCTGATATCACTACCAGTAGCAACACTTTGGAAGAATCTAGGGAATTTGAGGTAAGGCTATTTTTAAAAAATTATTTAAAAATAATTTAATTACATAATGATCAGTTTTTTATATTATTTAATTAGATGATATTTGCTGTTTTGAGAATGATTACAGTTTTGATCCAAATAAGAATTTGAAGAAATGCTTATAGATTCTCTGTAATTTTTACATTGAATTTTATTGCCTATAAATAAATTAATCTGGTCTTAGAAATGTTAAAATTCAGTAATTCAATACAAGTATGACCCATAGATAAATCAGTAAAATCATTTGTGTTGAAATATGTGTGGGTGT
>JAPMOR010090810.1:26551-55357 GCA_026543865.1 Argiope aurantia | reverse complement strand
CACATGTCTATATAGATGTTTATAAATATGTTTATTTGTAAATTCAAAGGGGATTATCACAAATTTAGATCAGCATATTTACTTTAGATTAACAAATTTATCCTATCACAAGCAAAACTGCCGGAAAAACTATCATAAGCAAATATTTTTCCATAAGTGCATTCTTTCAATCATCAGAGTTCAGTTGTTGTTCAAATTTCAATCTCAGAGTTCTTTCAATCATCAGTTTCCTTAAGTGCATCTTTCAATCATTCAGGGTTCAAAATGAACGATATTCATTTTTCGAGGTATAGAACATCAAGGATGTTTTGAGCCTTTTTTTATATATTTTTAGGAACAACTATGTGAGAGAAAAAAGTTACAGTATTTTATCAAATTTCATCTACTTGGATCTCTATCATCAACATTAATCCATTAGCTTCTTTGAAAATGATTATCATCAATATTTTCAGGTAATCCATTAGCTTCTTTGAAAACGATTGGTTATAATAAAAGATAAATATATTGGTTATATAAAAGATAAGTATATGCCGATGAGTTCAGATGATATCATGATTTTACGATGTATAAAAGTTCGAATGTTTCAAATATTGTAAAATTTATTAATATTATTAATATAATTTCATTATGCATGTTGCAATAAACACTATGATGTTAAAAATGAAATTCACTTCAAACAGCTTTCTAATATTATATTTTTATTTTTTTAAAATTTAAAAAGAAACTTTTAAATCTTATGATCTATAGTTTCTGAAAGTCACTAATAGATGGCTTCACGGATGCAGATTCAAATTCAGGACTACCACCAATTAACAGGCCAAAAATTTTAATAAAATTGATCCATTATCTAAAGTAATACATTCTAGAAACACTAAAAAAATTATATTTGTAACCTTAAACAAAACTAGTTACCGTTGGGCGCCAAAAACTATTCCTGCTAGGGGGAAAACTCTTAAGGAAAGAAGCTTAAATGATTTAAGTCTTTTTAATGAAACATTAAAGGACATAACACACGAAAAACAATAATAGGACAAACAATTAATACAAACATTTAAGGAAAAGTACAATTCTGGGGGTAAACATCATGCTTAATCTACGACTCCAGAGCACAGACTGAAGTTTTATCGAGAGGCCGCTAGGTGGCAAGCTGGAAAAGTTGTCCGGTTATATATTTTCATTCAGAGCATATAAGTAAATATAATTTTAATCATTTAGACATTGTTAAAGAAGAGTAAAAACGATTACAAAATTTATAAATTTGTAAAGGAGAAATTATATTTTGTAAATTCATTTGATGTAAAATCTTTTATATTAAAATAAAATATGGTAACTCAAAGAATTTTTACATTTATTAAATTGCCGAACATCAATTATATTTAAAATAATAAATTGAGATTTGATTTTTTTAAAAAAATCAGCATTTGTTGCCTTTCTTTTATATAAGGTGTCTCAAAAAAGTAGAACAAGTGTTTATTTCTGCAAGCACTACAATTAGATGTATACTTACAAATACAAAATTTTATTAAATAAGGCAATTGACAATATTAAATTACTCTGCATATTGTGGAAGATGATTATAAAAAGATAAACTTTTATATGGCCATACAATAAAATGTTAATTAATAAATGTTTTTCTCTTTTATTCACATAAGTATACACAACATTTCACACTTCATTTACAAAATTTGTGGAAGTATATTTCTTTCTAAATTTGAAGAGGTTTATCAAAAATTTAGAAGAACATATTTATTTTAGAAATGAAAATTTATTCAATACAGAATAGCTTTCATAAGTCAATATTTGTCTCATAATGGCATTATTCATTTAGTGTGACTTGTAAGAAATTTGTTAAGAACACAAATTATTTTTCAATTTGATTTGTTAGCATTTGCAAATTTCACTTAATAAAGAAGGGAAGTGAAACTTGAGAAATTTTGAACATTTAAGGTATCCCAGAGAAGTAATAGAATGCCGAGCATGAAAATAAAATTCTTTGCTCACAATTGTGTTTTTGATATTAATTTTTACTAAAAAATGACGTATTTTAATAAAGAGGAATATTTTGAAATACTTATGATTTATATTCATATAAACGTAATTGTTTCGTATTGTACGAAAACAAACAAACAACAACAAAACGGTAACATGGCGTATCGGTAAAACAGGCGAGTTTCAAACATAACCATAAAACTCTGTACCAAATTTCACCAATCTGAATGGATTTCGCGGCGATATGGCGATTCGATAAAACAGGCGAGTGTCAGACCTTATTATAAAACCAAGCATCAAATTTCACAAATCTGAACGGGGTAACATATCGCGTACGGTAAATCATGCGAGTTACAAACCTAAATATAAAATCTATGACAAATTCTACCAATCTGAATGGTGTTTTAGGTGACATGGCGAATCGATAAAACAGGCGAGTTACAAACCTAATGATTAAGCCATATACCAAATTTTATCAATCTGAATGGAATTGTCAGTGATATGGCGAATCGGTAAAATAGGCTAGTTACAAACCTAATGATAAAACCTATATAAAATTTTACCAATCTTAATGTAGTTTTCAGTGACATGGCAAGTTACAAACCTAATCACAAAACCATTTAGATTTGTAAAATATATCAAATTTTATCAATATGAATGGAGTTTTCGGCGAGTATGTAAAACAAGCGAGTTACAAGCCTAAATATAAAACCTATATCAAATATTACCAATCTGAATGGAGTATTAGATGACATGGCGAATCAATAAAACAGGCGAGTTACAAACCTAATCATAAGACCATATACCAAATTTTACTAATAACTCTGAATGCATTTTTTCTATCGTATTCACATCACACGGAAGAAATACGAGACAACTTCCCTTATATTGATTATGTTTAAAATTTGGCAGAAAAGTACAACTTCGGTGTAAAGAGCTTGACTAAATGTCAAGCTCTTTGCTTTTTTAAGTTAATGCATTCACAGGTAGTTAAGAACAGTTTCAAAAAAGTGGACTAAGGAAAGTCTTAATCGTAGGAATTCACTGAAACATTGAAAATAATATTTTTTTCAAACAAATTGCTTTGTTTCTTATATTTTTGAATCAAATATCATTTTCTAATGCAAAAACGCAGTGAAAATTTCGTCAGTGGTATAAATATAAAATCAAAGTAGAGTGTCTTTGTAGCAAGAAAGAATTTTATCTTATAACTCATAAAATAGAACTTACAAAGTATAGAAAAATCAATGAAAAATGGAATTTTATTTCCTAATAAATATTTCGTAAATATATATTAGTAATATAATATAAAAATATTAAATAATGTGGGGGAATGAAGATCATTATGATCCGTGCAGTGGAAGCAAGAGGATCCATGTTTTCGGGTACATTTCTTTAATGATCACATTTCACACAAAACACGAAATAGAAGATAAGACATTAACACGCGCATCTTAACAAAACAGCATATCTTCTCATTATTTACAATTTTAATGCACTATGGGATGCGCACCTAATCAGGCATCGCCATCTATTATCAAAAAGAGAAGGTAGAGTAATACAACCGCTACAATAATTAATAAATATTTAATTTTACAAACACATTGGCTGATTTACATTTTTTATAATTATTTCTTAAAAGAAAAGAGTAGTTCCTGTTCATTTAGATTATTTAGTGCTTGTTTCACTTGTAACAAAAATCACAAATGTCTTAAAAATTAAACCTCCTGCAATTGTACTCTCACATTTATTCTATACACTTAGGAAAATAAAAAAATATCAAATAATTTAGATGATTAACGAAGCATTGATTAATATTTTAGAGTATAATTATATTTGAAGTAAAAATTTATGCATTTTTTAAAAGTTTAAGTGAAGGCTAAAAGCACCTCAAATAAAATTTTAAAATAATAAATTTCTATTTACCTGACTGTCAAGATGAATAAATCTTTTCGAAAATAAGGTCTTGTAAGAATCTATGAGATAAGAAAAAATATTTAATTATAAAATAATACAAAAACAACAACAACGTCGGATGAAATTAACTTCAAGGTTGTTATTATTTTTTAAAAATATATTACTTACAGAGAAGTCAAGAGATTTGAAACTACTTTTAAAATATTTCTGGTTATTTTTTAATTGACCTTGTAAACGGACAAGACTCATTATAACATCATTATGAGTGATGAAAATAATAGACGAATTTCAAGCACAATTATTTTCTAAGATCCATATTTGGCAAGACAACACAAACAGGAACCTTAAAAATACACGACACTCACTTGAATACAATCTAATAATGACCCCCAATAAGGATCATGGAAAATATACCTTGATATTAATAAAGTAATGCCATCTGTTGTATCAATAAAGAAGGTTGTAGAGTTATTTAACTGCTACAGCTACTCTTAAATGAACAATCTTGATTTGTGAAATAATTTTGCTAAGAATTAAAATGCTGTTCTTATGCCTCTTTGAAAAGAATTTTAAACACTTAAGAATAAATGCAAACTTAAATTTATACTTAAACTTTTAAGTTAAAATTGTGTTGCTTTGATGAATTACATTTAAATGTGTTCTTACAATTTTAAACTCGTGTTTATCTGTTTTATTACCGTATTTATTTGGTTGATAAATGCTGAATTTGCTCTACGTTAGTTTAATTGAATCCACTTTTTTGCGTTTAATCAAAAAGATTCTATAAGTTTTTGACTATAGAGCTAGTTGGTTTTTAAAAACAATCGACGAAATAATTATTCTCTTAATTATATCTATATCTATACTTATAATAAATATGTATTAGTATAATCTTTTTAATGATACCAATTTTTTTAACCTTATAAATTAGGTTCTTCCCTTTTTTAATGAAATTAAAAAAATATATATATATTAGTCATACTTTCCAACAATTTATTTCTCGTAAAATGAAAATGAAATTTAACCTGCACGAACACGTTTCGCGTGCATATCTAAAAAAATTAACTTTTATCAGCGTGTTGCTATCACGTTGACAAAAACTCAAATTGAAAAATAAGTTAAATATTTCTGCAAACTTAGAAAAAATTGACTTTCAGCACGTGTCTGTACGAAATGAAATAAATAAGAAATATAATATTTTCTAAAAAATAAAATCAAGATAAAGTTTTCTATTATTTTTTTACAATATCTACATTATTAATTCAATAAATCAACTTAATTTAAAGCAAACACGGTTTAATATATATCTTTTCGATTCAGGATCCAATAACTTATTTGTAAACTTTTAATAATAGAAATGCATGTGTTAAAATGGTCTAAATGAAGTAAATGTTATTTTATGCAACTTTAGTAAATGAATGCTATAATAAATTACAAATATTTAGTTTTTGTAATTTTTATAATTTTTGTAATTTTTTTCTCCAGATCCTCTGCTTTTAGAATTATATTTAACAAAATATTCTTGTGACACTAATATTTTAAATAAAAGGAATTGTACTCCAATCAACTAAATCATTCATTAAAACTGACTTATTTATGAAAATTTGAATATTACTATTCAATAAAAACGGACGATTTCAGACCATTTCATCGACTGTATCAAAGATGATCCCCAATCAACGCCCATGGATTTTCAAGACTGATTAGCCTAAGATTATAAAAATTTTGATTGTTCTAAACTATACAAAACTTCATAAACGATCAGATTTGATAGCAGAAGATAGAAACATGCATTTATTTATTTAAAAGTTGAAATGTCAAGAATATTCGCAGAATATGATTCCTTAGGACCAAAGGACTGTATAAAATTTAGACTTCGGAATTTTTTGAAATATATTTATAGATCGAAGCAAAGTAAAATAATTTTATTCACGTCATTTAAATCTCTTTGAAAATAAAACTAAAAAATATTCTGTAGGGTACATGAAGCCTAAATGCTGAAGGACAGTGTTTTCAGTACTCATATTTACAAAAAAAACTTCTTTTTAGTAAAAAAAATGTTTTTTTTATATATTAATTGAAGTTTTGAATGTTTTTAATATTAATTGGAGTTTATTTTGCAGTTGAATTCATCCCTTTTATCGTAGGGATTAATTCAACTTTAAAATAACAAAACTTTGTTATTATCATTCCAATCTAAACTCTAAAATTTTCAAAAATCTAATTTTCTCACAATTTAACAGGATCAAAAGGATTTGTAATAAAAAAATTCCTATATTGAAGCATCAAATAACCTCATTAAAAATGTAACTAATAATGATTTTCTCAGAAACTACTGCAATACCAACTTTTTGATAAAACAAGGTATGATTTGGGATTAATCCTTTATCTAAAATAAAAATACACCTTTCCTTGCATATTAGATAACTCAATAGATGGCGCTGAGACCCTCCAATTGTTTTCTTACCTTGAATGCGTTAGCTTGGAGGTGTTAAGAGCGGGAACATAACCGTAAGCTTAAAATTTCCTTGTCTGCTGCTAATATGTTCTTTCCGTTTTGTTTTCATTACTAGTTTGAGTGTTATATGGTTATTTTGTGTTATTTTTGTTATTGTATTTTTGCTTATTAGTGGATGTATTCTTCTAATTTATCGTTTTGTACTTTCCATCCTGTTAAAATAGTATATCTCTTAGGCCTAATTTCAGGGGATTTTCGCGTCACGAGGAATTGTTATTAGATTGTTTAGTCTGCATTCTTCCCTTGAAGATTTTAATATATTGATGTCATATGAAAATAAAAAAAGGAGATAAAAAAAACATCAGAGAAAGAATGTCCACACTTTCTTCAAAGGAGTGTCTTCTGCTGAGAGAAGTAACCATCTCGCTTTAAATCACATTGCAATTGAATTTCAGAGACAGAATGAATCTCGCCTGTCTGCTGACAGAGAAAGACATTTAAATTTGAGGCACTGGAGAAGAAGTGAAAGAACAAATATATATTAGTTAAATATTCCTGATATTTGGTCCGAAAAGGAGTACACCGCTCTGAATTTCGATCCATGTGTAGATTACAAAAATGATGCCTCGGTTTCAACAATGTCTATAGTCTGTCCATATTGTTCAGGTTTAGAAACAACTTTTATATACAGTCATTTTCGCCAAAAAATAATTTATCGCCAAATTTTAGCGAAATGGCAGAATGTGGCGAGAACTGCAGCAATAGGGTAACGGTCGCAAAAGTGACACCGAAAAATTGCCAACCTCGCAAGGCGCAAAATGACTGCATATCACAGCTTAGTCCAGCTTTAAAACGGAAACATGATCAAAAGGCATGTGTTGTTTACAAGGGAAAATTGAAACCACTTTAACAATCTAAATATGGAACAGCATTGACATACAGTCATTTTTACTCAAAAAGTTTATTGCCAAACTTTAGCGAAATGGCGCGAACGGCAGCAGTAGCGTTTCCAATCTAAAGGTTTCGAGGAACGCTGCAGCAAATTAACGGAAATATAGAGAAAAAAGGTCAATAAATGCAGTAAAATAAAATGCGTGCAAAAAAATAATCGAAAATTGTGAAAGTAAGTAGAAGAAGTATGTGCAGCAGAAAAAAATCAAGAGAAATGAGCAGGAAAGATCGAAATACAGTTAACATAAAAAATTGGCGGCCATGTAACCCCAAACAAATTGCCACCAAAAAATTGCCTGTCTTGCAAGACGCCAAATGGCTGTATATCAAAGCTTAGCCAGCCTAAATATTTCTGAATATGTGCTATAAAAATTGTTTTGTAGTTGGTTTTGATGATTTCTAAATATCTTTTTGATCACGCATGACATTCCCATGTCATATCGGGTGGGGCTAGATTTAAGTCAAAAAGCTAATTTTTCCTCTTAGATGTTATGCCACGGACAATGCCGTGCGGGCACTGCTAGTATATATATAATTAAAAATATTTACCGTA
Organism: Argiope aurantia; assembly: GCA_026543865.1. Lineage (NCBI taxonomy): Eukaryota > Metazoa > Arthropoda > Arachnida > Araneae > Araneidae > Argiope > Argiope aurantia. Next base: position 47,489 of record JAPMOR010090810.1, on the reverse strand, counting down.
TCATATAAAACGAACGTTAGCGAAACTCATTAAAGAACAGAAAACTCCATAAAGCTCTGAGTAATGATGACCAATGCTACCGATAAAAAAAAAAAGGATAAAACCACAAAACTTCAGACTCCTAGTACAAGTTGGTCATTTCCAAGAATTCTGACCCTCCCCCCCCACCGAAACATTATTCCTTGAATTTAATTCTTTTTCTACGAAAAAGGGAAAAGAACAGGAAATGACGACACATGTGTTCTCCTTCCGGCATAGCGTCTCACCGAGTAACACGAATATTCCAGCTGATGGAACATCTGATTTTATCCAACGGTTACAGTATGCTTTCTCTATAAAACAAATTTAAAAAATATATAGAATAAATAGTTTAAGATACAGCCAAAAAATAATATTGAAATTATTTTTTTAAATATTTTTTACTTGAAAAAAATTAACAAAATTCCTTAGAAAAAAATATATAGTTGAAAATTATGGATCAGCTTGATTTAAATTGTCATCTATTGTTAAATAAGTAGGTTACAAGTGAATTTTAAACATATTTTTTTCCATTTATAGTTGAGTTTAAAGATTTTAGAAGCGAGCGTAGTTAGGTGTTTTATGTAGTGGAACACTGCACCGCAAAGGTATATAAAACCTTCATCACAAAATATAACAAGGCATTCAAGAAACCAAAATATATCTATGAACCAATAGCTGTTGTTTATCTGGGGAGGAAGTAATGTCACACCGAAAAAAAATAAACAATGGAGCTTCTACGAAATAAATAACTTCTTATGTCAAAACATATTCATGAAAAGAAGGCTGCTGTTTACCTGGTGAGGAAGTAATGCCACACCGAAAAAAATAAATAACTTCTAATGTCAAAAATGATTAAACGCACGTGGATTAAGGTTTAAAGTTTGAAGAGAGAGATATAGTTGAATGAATGGAAATAAAGAATCAATAAAAAAATTTTTGGCAGCCTCGTATAAAAACAGAAATAGTACTTCTAGTAGCTGCAAGCGTTATTATTTAGATATTTTTTGTTTAATATGCAACTTAAAAACGATATTGTGAGCTTTCTTTTTGTTCTCCTTTTTCTTTTACTTAAAAAAAATAAACACAATTATTTTCTTAAATAGAATTAGAATTATTTTCTTGAATTTTATTTGCAGCAATATTATTATTATTCCGATAATTATATATATTATAAATGTTCCTATAAAAATATCCGCTTTTAATTTTTTATTCATATTAGAAGTAATAAAAACTGTGACAAATCAATAACTTGACTATTTAAAAAACAGCTGCAGTTACGAAAATTAAGGTATATGCCTACCTTCGGGCACTTTTATTTGAAATTTATAAAATTTTAATGAAACATATTTTTAATTATAAAGGGAAAACAAAAATTAAGAATTCCAGCGAAATTTTAGAAAAATTTTATTAACTTCGAAATTATAAGCAATTTTAACTTAATTTTGATGTATATTCGTTATTATGTCAAACATCATCGAGTAAATTCTAAAGAATGTATTTTAATTATTTTTACAGAATACATAGCTAATATATTTAGCTATGTTATGATCTAAAATTTTTCCATTAACTCTAAAAGTTTTAGAAATATTATCAATTTTGTTGGAAAATTCAGAATTTTTATTGAAAATTATCTAATTATTTCATTAAAAGACTGATTAAATAATTAAATTCAAAATTTTTATTGAAAATTATCTAAATATTTCATTAAAAGACTGATTAAATAATTAAATATGAGTCGCCTGATTAGATTTTAGTTCATAACATAGCTAAAACCAAATGGAACCTTTTGGCAAAATTTCATTTCAATATCTAAAAAACATTTTCTAAAACTATGTTTATTGCAAATAAAAATAACAAAACCGGCAGTTCCTTCTTCTTTTTTTCTTTTAAAAAAACGCATTTAAAGATTTAAATATAAGACAAAAAATTTTGTTATCACTTTAGAATGTTAAAAATAACCACATATACAGGTAAAACTCTCTTTTTCATAAATTTCAAACTGGTTTTATTTTCTTTTAATTTTGCACATTATTTTTATATTATATTGTAATAGGCAATTATATCTAAATCTGCTTTTTGTGAATTCCCATGTAGATTTAAAATATCAGGGGATTAATAGATATTTCAAAATACTTCAGAATGGGTTACGTATCGTTACATGATGAATAAAATAATAACGCTGTAATAAAAGAGACTACAGGACTTATAAAACTTTTAATTATTCGAAATTTTTTTAAGATTTCCTTTGATAGCCGAAAAAGCCAAAAAGTATTGCACATATGTGTACGTTAATTAGTTTAAAAGATATAGCCAAAAACGTGAAAGTCACGTGAAGGTCAGTGATATTTGATTCTGGTATTTGTGAATAGAAAAGTTTAATAAAGAAATTTTCACTTCAAAGCCATTTTTATCAATACTACATTTTCAGTGCTTGCACGCAGGAAAAAACAAAAATGGTTTATCTCAGTATGAAATTTTCCAAGTATGCATATACACACATAATAAAGAAAATCATGCAAAACCAAAGCATTATATATATATATATATATACACACACACACACACACTGGTGTGCAAAACAAAAAAAAAACACACACTGGTGTGCAAAACTTAAGCAACAATGCAAATTTTAAGCAGATAGCCATGAAATTGCAGAAAAGGAGTTCTTGCGATCAGTACAATGAACACGTAATTCAAGAGAAAGGTCATGCGTATGCAAATATCAGGAACAAAACGTCACAGGCGACGTGAGCGTACGCAAAACAAGTGCGGAAGGCGAGTGCAGCTCAACACTACAATAAAAAGAAGGACGGAGACGCAATTAAAGACATTCGCTGCAAGTGCACGTGAGTTAATTCGTGAAATATGGCTAGCAGAAATCACCTGGACGATTTCACACGTGGAAGAAGGATCGGAAAGCTGGAGGAGGGGCGTAGTGTGACCAGTGTAGCTGAAGAGTTCGGAATCAACAAAAGTGTCGTTTCTCGCGCTTGGAAAGCCTTCCAAACCACGGGTACAGCTGTGATAAAGGTTGGTGGTAGCCGCCCCAGGAAAACAACTGAAGTGGATAACCGACATATCGTCCTGCAGGCGAAAAGAACCCGAAACCAGTCAGCAAGCGCCATTGCTCAGCAACTGTGTGCAGCAACGGGGCGACAAGTGTCGCGTTTTACTGTGCCCAGACGCATTCACAAAGGTGGCCTATTCGCCCGCCATCCTGAACGCTGCATCCCTTTGACAGTTTCCCACCGGCGGCACCGTTTAGAGTGGTGCAGGGAGCACAAACACTGGACATCTCATCAATGGAGTCGTGTCCTCTTTACAGATGAGAGTCGTTTTAGTGCCACAAGCGATTCCCAACGCCAGTTGATTTGGAGAGAGGTCGGAACACGGTTTCATCCCAGTAACATCACGGAAAGAGACCGTTTCGGTGGTCCTGGAGTTGTCGTCTGGGGAGGCAATATGATGAACGGGCGGACTGAGCTCCACGTTTTCGACAGAGGTTCTGTAACTGGAGATCGCTATTGTCAGGAGGTGATCCTTCCCCATGTGCGTCTGTTCCGAGGTGCCATTGGATCAGACTTCGTTTTTATGGATGACAATGCACGGCCACACAGGACTCATGCTGTTGAGGAGCTCCTGGAAAGTGAAGATATCACTCGAATGGATTGGCCGGCGTGCTCCCCTGATTTAAATCCGATAGAACATGTGTGGGATGCTTTGGGGAGACGCCTTGCGGCACGATTACATCCTCCTGGGAACACCTGACAACTTAAACAGATGCTGATTGAGGAATGGGCTCTCTTACCTCAAGAACTATTGGAAAATCTGGTGCTGAATATCGGGAGACGGTGTGAAGCAACCATTGCAGTAAGGGGAGGGCATAGCCCATACTAAGGAACATCTGCTTGCTGTTCTTCCTCTTGGACAGAAAATCATGTGTAACGATACTATGAGTTCAATAAAGCCTTTTTTTGTTTGATTCCATACTGTATGCATTGTATTCATTTCTGCGCAACTATGCTTTCGTCATTCTTTCAGAACAAAATGCTGTATCTCATTTCTGAATTTCATGTCTCTCAGATGATTTCTCGTGAAGTTATGGCAAAAAACATACCTGTTGCTTAAGTTTTGCACACTAGTGTATATATATATATATATATATATGTTAGTGCTGGCTAATATGCTAAAAATGATTTTAAAAAAAAGCGTTATCATGTTTAAATGCTATAAAAAGTAAAATAACTTCAGTAAATCTATTAAAATATTTATCACGTTGCTTGATTATCAAGTTGTTCTTTGAAAGTAAATTGGTTTAACATCTGTTAATATAAGTGAAACTTTGCGTTCAAGTAAATTTTGTCTTCGATACTTTATAAGAAACATGCATTTTTACATATATAATTTAATTAATGAAAATTATTTTACTAACTTCAAAATTCATATTTATAAGGTTAAATGTCTTATAAAGCAGTGGTAAATCTATTAAGATATATTAAGCTTAAGGATTCTTTTCTAACATTAGGAAGAGTCGCATTTGACCAACTTTCGAGGTTTGTTTTGGGTGTTAAAGGTCCTCTAGTCCCTTAATTTTTTCCAGCTGAATTGGAGCTTCTTTAGGCAAAACGATCCGCTAAAGGTTATTAAAATTTTCAGTATTGTTCTGTATGAACATATTTCCTAAGCAAATTTTTCTTGTAACAAACTATTATAGACGTCTAAATCTTACATATTTAAGTATGGAAACGATCTCTTCGGTGAAAATATTAAATATATTTCGATCATATTAAGAAAATGGCATATAAACAAAAATAATTTTTCCAGATAGTTTTTTCCATAAGGAATATTTCGCAGCATTAAAAATGAATGTTGAACAAGAAATTTAAAATTTTGCACAATTTTTAGCGTGCAGACAATTTTTTTTATAAAATATTAAATATATTACTACGTTTAAAACAGTGTTTTAGTTTCCGTATGTGATGGCTGATAGTAGAATAAACTTGAGTGACACCTTTTTTGCTCCGCGATTGTTCAACTCAATAGATAACTGGAAGTATTAGTGAGAAATTATACGAACGTGAATCAGTTGGATATTATACGAGGCAATTCACATAAAGCTGAAATGTAAATTTTGTGCTTTAATGTACATACATATATTTCTTAAAAATTATTATTTAAAATACGATTTTTTTTTTGTTGGGTCTTCCTAAGCATGGGCCTACTAAGTCTTGGGTTATTTTTCAGGGGTTTTTATGGCTTGGGCTATTTTAATGTGTTTGCCAATAGGCAATGGACTATCATCAGTGTTAGAATGCTTTACTTATCGACATATTCGTAATATGGTTAAAGTTTTTTTTTTTTCAAAAACAAAAGAAATAATTCCCTCCAAATGAAATGCATTCACAGAAAAAATTACAAGATTCACTAATTGAATCAGGATCCAACTGTCGATTTTGAGTATTCGAATCCGGTCCATACTGAACGCATTATTATAAATGAGAAATGAAAACAACTTAGTTCTTAGCTCACTACTATTACTACTACACTACATCACATTTCTGTTTCTAGATCATAGAATATTATTGATCATTTGGATGAATGTAAGTAAAAAAAGAAAAGTGAAATGAGAAATGAAAACAATTTAGTTTTTTAGTTTAATTGATTTAGTTTTAGTTTAGTTGATTTAGTTTTAGTTTAGTTAATTTTTATCTTTGTTTCTAATTCTTTTAAGATTAGAAGTAAGAGAAATAAGTATAACATTATATATAGCGTTGAACTAATCTAATAGACTGCTAGAAGCATCACTAGAAAATTACAAACTTCGGAAATGTCTACTTATATTTCACATAATGTTGACATTTAACTTTTATATACTGGCATTTTAACAAAAGGATGTATATTTCTTATGCTTTTTAATAATATTTAGAACTGGAATTTGGGTTATTTTACTAGAACTATTTTTGCATAGATTTTTAGTCTATTTTGGGCTATTTTGACGGGCTCCAAGTTCTAATAGTTCACTGTGTGTATTCGAATCCGCCGATCCGATCTAAAGCGAATGATTCGCTACGAAGGGAGAAATGAAAGTTTTCATTTCTTAACGTCAGTATGTGCGTGAGCTCTATCATAATATTTTAAACTTCATTTTTATCGTTGCGATTGCATCTTTGAAGATGCCAGGTAAGAAAAACTCTTATGAAATTAACCTACATCGATCTTTTTAATATATCGGAATATCTCAAGAAAAATTAAAGTTTAATCAAATAATTAATTTTCGGTAAAAACATCATTTTCCTCTTGAACATTGTGTCGATTTTATAGCATATATTTTTTTAAATGCATTCAGTTCTCTGTGCCAAATTATTTTGAAGCAGTGCTTTAATTATATACGTATAATATTAATCATAATTGTTGTCATTTCCTTATAATTTCGTTTAACAAATATTAGAATTTAAACAAGAAACTTCATATAAAAATATTTTCAAAATGCATATACGAATACCTAAATTGTAGTTCATGTTATTCATGTAAATTATGATAATGGAACTTACTTCATTCGAAGTTGAAGGAATCCCCATAAAAATTTGATTTGTATAATTATTTGAATGGAGGGAAATTGATTTTAAAATGAGTTTAGAAGGCATTTTAAAATTAAAATGGCAGATAAGGGTTATTTTTAATATTTAATACTTTTAGTACATAATTAATAAATAAAATAATAATACATAATTAAAATTAAATTTTTATAGCAATTTCAAGAATTATAATAACAATAAATCATTTTAATACGTAATTTTAATAAATAGTTCAAAACAATTTTAATGTAACAATCGTAAAGTAAAAAAGAGCAATAAAATAAAACAAACAGTAATTTATATATAATATGCTTCACATTTTTTAAAGGGAGAGCGATATTTATTTTTGACTTTCTATTTGAATTTATAAGACAGCAGTTAAGTTCTGCTGTAAATCAAAGCATTAAAAATTTTTTACTTATAAGCAATAAAGGCGCATGCTATGGATATTTCTAGCTAAACAGATCAAATCAGAAATAAAAGCTGCTTAGTATTGATTTTGAATGATCCAAATTTAAAATTTAGTCAATTTTGCACATTATTTTAAAAAGAAATTCGAAATTCAGTGAAAAGCGATTCGAATAAGCATCCGAAATTCAAATCAATTTTTAATTGTTTGTGGTTTAATTTTACAAAAGTTCGAATTAATTATGGGTCGGTCGCTCTTTGTCATTTTATTAAAAAATAAGTTTTGATGCTTACATGAATGTAACAATAATAGTTCGTATCTTCTTAATAGTTTAAATTATTTGATAATTGGCTCCAACCAACTTCAGAAATGAGCATTTAAAAAAAATGTTCATTCTATCAGGCATATGCAATTAAAATTATAGAAAATTCATTTAAAGGAAATAAAGTTCATTAGAAATAAATTTCAAATATGTATGAAAAGGAGTGTCTGGATTATATTTATTTTAATTACGTGCTATTTAATTACAGGGGACTACTTTAATTCATTTCAATATATTATATTTATTCAATATATTATATTTAATTCTATTTCAATATATATTATATTATATTTTCAATAATGTATAGCACGATTCTTTATATATCAAACAAAATCAAAAATAATTTTGAAAATAATTAAACAATTAAGTTCCGTGTTTTAAACAATATGCGCATTTGAAGTCAGAAGAGTCAATTAAATAATTAATTATAAATATTTCAAAATTTTTGCGATGACTGATTCAGAGAAAAATTCTAATTAAAACTGATTCGAATAAGAAATAACAATGAATTTTAATTGTGTATGATTTAATTTTTCAAAAGCTCAAATTAATTATGGGTTCAAAAAATTCATTTAAAGGAATTAAAGTTTATTAGAAATAAATTTGAAATATGTATAAAAAGGAGTGGTTTAATTATACCTATTTTAATTACAGATAAATAATTTAATTTCATTATACTTTCAACATAATGTACCGAGGTTAATAATGAAAAAGTACCATTCATATATATATAAAAAAATCAAAAATCATTTTAAAAACAATTTAGGAATGGCAGAATTATTGCTATGTTTTAAACGATATACGCACTTAAAATCAGAAGAGTCAATTAAATAATTGATAATAAGATACAATTTCAAAATTTTTACCGATCACAGATCCAGAAAAAAATTTGAGTTAAAACCTATTCGAGTAAGCACACGAAATTCCAATGAATTTTAATTATGTATGATTTAATTTTATAAAGATCAAAATAGTTATGGGTTCAAAAAATTCATTTAAAGGAATTGAAGTTTATTAGAAATAAATTTGAAATTTGCATAAAAAGGAGTGGTTGAATTATACCTATTTTAATTACAGAGGAATAATTTAATTTCATCACTCATCACCAAGGCATAAAAATCCCTAAAGCTTACAACATTCTTTTAAAGTTTTAAAGATACCTAAGATTCATTGACTAATTTGACAAATGGCAAAGAAATCCCTAAAAAATCTCTTAGCAAAATTTCTGAAGGGAAAAATTTCTGACTGAAGAAAAAGTTGTAGATCAAGGTATAGAACAAAAAGATAATGAGGTGCTTAATATGAATTTCAAAAGATTTATAATAGTGAAATTTTATACTATTTTAATATTTTGTATGTATTTGAATCTTATTGATATTTATTGCTAGAGTAAATTGGGAGTATTTGAAGACAAGTAGTTAAATTAAGGTAAATTGGGAGTATTTGAAGACAAGTAGTTAAATTAAGGTAAATTGGGAGTATTTGAAGACAAGTAGTTAAATTAAGGTAAATTGGGAGTATTTGAAGACAAGTAGTTAAATTAAGGTAAACACTGATTGCAGTTATGTCCTTCCGTAAAAATACCAAAATACCAACACTAATTACAATTCGATTACAAAAGAAGAAAACTTCTTTTAAGGATATAAAGCTCGATTCATTGTAATTTAATTTAATCAGAATGGAAATTAACAAAAATTAAATAAATATATTTAAATTTGGGCCTCTTTGTTACAAAATTCAAATTTGAACCTCTCCTTGCAATATTCGCAGAGAAGGGAAAATTGAACAGAAAAGACCATTCAAATGAAGCCAATCATTTTAGTAAACTTCCTTATAAAGAAGGAAATACCTGCAAGGTCAATCGCAATAATGTTAACATAATAATATCTAAATGAAATAAATTGATATTACATTCAATAATAATTTTTCTGTATATTCAGTGACTCTAATTAATTAATTCTGGTTATTTAAATTTGCTTTATATTCAATAATTACTTACATCAATCATTGTAGATTTGTAGATAAAATCATTGTAGATAAAAAAAACAAGAACGTAGAAATATATAAATACGATTACACAAGACTAGTTATAGCAGTAAAAATGTTGTGACTATATGTTATAAACGCTGTTTAATTGTAAAGTACATCATCTATATACTTACATGTATATAAATATATCATGTATATACTTAAAAATATATAAATACTTATTCAAAGAATTACCAGTATTATTTGATACATTATAAGCACTATAGTAAATCTAAATTATTAGTAAATCTTTGTAAAAGTTAGATTGTAATTATTAGAAAAAGTTAGACATATTATATTGTGCGGCCGAAATAGAAGCTTATTGCATTTTGTACCAAGATTCGACAGTACTCTGTGACAAAACGTTGTATTTAAGAGTTTTTACATAGTGAATCAAACTAAGGAAAACAGAAATGTTTTTTCGAATTAAATTTATTAATTTATTTTATTACAAATTAATTAATTTCAAGAATTTTTAAATACACTGCAGAATTTCTTTTTTTTTAATTTTTTTTCATCAATTTGCGAGAATACAGTATTAACACAATGCCTATTTAAGGACAAGGAAAATGTTTAGAAAGGAATTAGGAAAACATTTAGGGAGAAATTATAACAAAGTTTAGGAAGGACAAGAAATTAATTAATTATTAAGATTTTCATAATTTTGACTGAAAAGTTTACATTCTTTATAAAACAAACAAAAAAAATCTTGAATTTCGTGTATATGAGTATAGATTAAAAACAAAATTCATTTCCGATTGTTTGCTCCTTCTCAATAGTTTTTAAATTGTTACACTATGATTGTAAACACTATGAATGTAAAAAATAATATAGATTTTCAAAAAAATTTTAAATTGGAGAAAGGGATATAATTAATTCTGTTGTGCAAGTATGTTTGCTTTGCAGAAAAGAATTCATTTATCATTAATCAGAAATTATAAGTAATCATATATCAGGCTATTTCTAAAGCTAGATTCTAGATTATTTTTGTCGTTTAACATATAGTATTTTAAGATTAAAAATTAGTAATGAAAACAATAAAAACAAACTTTATATAATATGGTAATCGCTATACGTCTTGAATTGAATGATAAGTTGCTTTATTTTTCACGAATATAATAAAATTATTCTTATCATTTACACCATAAGAGGGCCAATAAGGTATAAATTAAAAATTTGGACTTATTTATTTGGACATTAAGTAAAATTTTGGTGAAAAGTTTATAAAATATCTTTCAAGTTTAGTTTAGTTTAGTTATATTAACGTCCCGTTTGAAGCAACACTAGGGCTATTTTGGGACGGACCTCGTAATTTTGAACCGCGGTCAGATGACGAGGACGACACCTGAGCTGGCACCCCTCTCTCCACACCACACCACACCACACCACACCAGCGGGAGGACGTTTGGTCAGAACGGATTTAACGTGCAATAGACCCCCTTACACGACGGTTCTTCGGTGGAATCGGGTCTCGAACCTGAAACCCTCCGGTTCCGAAGCCGAGACCTTACCACCAGGCCACCGCAGCCCTAAAATATCTTTCAAGATTTTGATTTAAATTTGATTACCGAATGATTAACATCTTAATTTATCTTTGATTATTAAATTATTATTATTTTGATTTACCTTTGATAGTAAATTTATTATGAATATCATTCTGATATGCTTTCAATTACTAATTTATAGGCAGTCTAATTTATTTTGATTACTAGATATCCTATATAAATATTATTTTGATTACAATTTTCAGTAGATATATCTTAAGAGGACTTGTGCAGTATAAATTAAAAAATTGGATTTTTAAGCATTAAATGAATTTATAGCGAATAATTTATAAAATATCTCACAAGATTCTGATTTAACTTTGATTACTAAATGATTGATAATATAATTTGATTTATATTTTTAAAACCAATTTTTGACAGATTCTGATAACATAACTGATTTTAATTTATCTTTCATTACTAAATGATTATTATTTTGATTTACCTTTGATAATAAATTTATCATCATTTTTATATGCTTTCGATTACTAATTTACTAGAAGTCTGAATTACGTTTGGTTACTAAATGACCTAATCAATATAAGTCTGATTATCATTTATAGTAGATGTATCATATGAGGGCTGATGCAGTAATTAAAAATTTGGATTTATAAGCATTAAATAAAATCACAGTGAATTATTTATAAAATGTTTCTGAAGATTCTGATTTAATTTTGATTATTAAATGATTATCATTTTAATTTATCTTTGATTATTAAATTATTATTATTTTGGTTTACATTTGATGATAAATTTATCACGAATATCATTCTGATATGCTTTTGATTACTAATTTACTAGCAGGCTAATTTATTTTTGATTACTGGATGTCCTATATAAATATTATTTTGATTGCCATTTACAGTAGACTTATACAGTATAAATTAAAAATTTAGACTTTTAAGCATTAAATAAAATTACAGTGAATAGTTTATAAAATGTCCCACAAGATTTTAATTCAACTTTGATTACTAAATGATAATCATTTTAAATTATCTTTAATTTCACAATTCTAAATATTTTGATTTGCCTTTGATTATAAATTGGTCATCATTTTGATATTCATTCGATTATTACCTTATTAGTAGTTTGATTAACTTATGATTACTAGGCGTCCTATGAGAATATTAGGCTGATTTAGAATTTGATAATAAAAATTTATTAAAAACATCTAAAAAATTTACATTTTGTGTTATCAAATATTCGTAGAATATGAAGTCGAAATTTATCTATATGAATAACAACAACCAATTAAGAACGAAACAGATTGATTATTTCTCTAAAAAAAAATCAATATCTGTGTCCTAAAAATTTATAATTTAATCATTTATAAAAATAAAATTATTATTTTTGTGATATTTTCTTATTGTAATCGATCACAATTTATATCTTTAAAACCAACTTTTGTCAGATTCTGTTAATATGGATCATTCAAAACGTTTTTAACTTTAAGAATAAATCTTGAAAAAGTTTATTTTAGAAGAAAGAAAATGGCGTGAAAATGCATTCAAACAAAGCACTACATTTTTCAGGCCTCCACCCCGTTTCATCAGTTAAAAGTTAAATAATGATATTATCCGAGATTATAACATATATATATATATATATATTATGGAAAAGTAATGCTGTTGCAGATACCTCTATCGTGAGGGTGCTATTTTCTTATACGAATTGCTGTAAACATTCTGATGAAAATTTTAGGGAAAAATCTTACCTAAAAAAGGACCATGTAACCCGAAAATATTACATAGAATATATTCTTTAACAATTTTATACGTGAAATAGTCGATAAATTTTTTTAGGCATAAATCTCTTTCTAAAGTTTAAGCTTAATCTCTCCGGGACTGAAGCCATACGGAGAAAACGACCGACCGTCGTCGTAAAGCAACCTCATCCGCCAGATGAAGCTCAGCCACACTAAAAATCGATTGCAGGCTTATTCACTCCACGAGCCAGTAATTATCTTTCTCTGGTACGCAAAATTATGCATTTTTTATACATAATTTTATAATATTTATAATATTTATTTTAAGTATTTTAACAAATAGTTTAAAATGTATAAAGTATAATCCGTATATTAATATTTCCATATATCATTTCTATATATAATCTGTATAACTACATATGAATATGTTAATCTATCTCTCTATGTATAACATGATTAATATGATGAATTAATTTTTATTACTGATAATTAGTAGAAGTGATTAATATATTGATTTCAATGACTGATTATCGTTAATTATAACAGATTAACCACGATAATTTTTAATAATAACCAATAAGTGACATTCATTGTAAAAATGTATCGATGTTGAAATATCTCATTTAAAAGTTTCAAATTTAAAATTATGTCAAATTTCTTGACACCAATATTTCTAAATGTGTTTAGTTCATATTGTGTGTTTTTAGACTTAAATTTTGAACTATTTTAAAAATTATGATTTCTATATATGTTTTTTTTCATTACTAAAGCAACATAATCTAACGAGATTAGAGCATTTATAAGTACGATTCTTTAGAAACTATAGATTATAATAATTATTTCTCAGATTAAGAACTTCTCATATAAATACAGAAGCTGTTTGTATAATGTTTTTGAACGATTTTGACATAAATGGAATTTTTATATATATAATTACTGTGTTTTAAATTTCTCTTGTTCTTAACCTCTATGATTACAATGCTTTTCATAAAATTTATACATATAGTCCCGCTTCTAATTCAAACAGCTTTTCAGACTTCATTAACATTTTTGAATCTACAATTTTTCATTGATCTTTTAAAAATCTCTAACGTGCAAAAGACCATGCATGATGAGGTTTTTAGTTTTGGAGGATTGTGGGATAGAAATATTTAATTCATTTTAGTTTCTTGTTTCTTCTTTTCCAATCAACAACTAAAATATGACATTAAAAATGATTTACCAGAGTAATCGTGCTCGAAGTAATCCTACTTCATTGCTTACATTTTAAGTCTTAGATATTTATTAAAAATAGAGATCTATTGATGTTCTTAATATTCGTTTTAAATGAGCTCTTTGAAAAATGTTTTGAAATAGTAACATACATATTACAGGATGGACGCAAAAACATTTTCAGATTATAAAAACTTATTGTGAAAAACTTCATAATTTGGCGTATGATTGCTTCCATACTTTGTAAAGACATTTATAAAGTTTTTAATAAAACCACTTAAGTCAGTATATTTTAGTGTGTATACTCATGGTAGCTCGGAAAATCTCAAGGCGGTATTCAAATTATCGCCAAGTAATGTCTAACATTTCGGATGACAAGCTAGATATACAACATCTATGATTTCACTTTGAGTATAACACTATCTTCAATTGGCGTTGTAGACGCTCTTATCCTTAATATAATTAAAAACTGAATGAACACTTATGTCTAATTAGAATTTATGTAACCACGGAACACACTGAAATCTCTACTTCTGTATTAATTGCACGACTATATGTTGGATAAGAAAAATTCAAAAACATAACAATTCCATAGAGAAACTTTTGCTGTATAATATTTGATAGTTCTTTTGTAATAAATTTTTTTATTGGTGAAATATTTTATGACCATTATATATAACAGATATATCACCATACATATCTCCAATTTGCAAAATTTAATGTTCACAATCGGAACTAAAACTTTTTTCAAGTATGTACTTTCTACTTTCTTTTCTACTTCACATATACTTACATAATATGTGGTGATAGATTTTGTTTTAGTTCTGCACTTTCTCTATTGTATATTTTCTTTACTTCCCATTTATTTTCAAGTATACTTATATAATATGGCTTGTCATCATTACATTTAGTTTTGACATTCATTTCTAACCAAGTACTTCCACGTAATGTAATCCAATATGTAGTAGTATAATCACCGAATGTAGGCTATACTTTCTCTAGTATCTTCTTTCTACTTCCCATTTATTTTCACGGATATTTATATAGTATGGCGTATAATCATTACATTTAGTTTCTACATTCATTTCTTATCATACATTTCCATGTATATTTATATAATATGAAGTATTATCACTTCATATTAAATAAACATATATGGAAAACTTTCTACTTCCCGCTTATTTTCACGTATACTTATATAATATAGTGTATCATCATTACATTTAGTTTTTACATTCATTTCTAATCATGCATTTCCATGTATATATATAATATGAAGTATCGTCATTGAATGTAAGCTAAACATTTTATTTTCTCTGGTATACCTTCTTACTACTTCCCATTTATTTCCAAGTATACTTATATAATATGGTGTATCATCATTACATTAAGTTTCTCTACTCATTTCTAACTATGTATTTCTAGATATTCTTCCATAATATGTTGTATCCTCACTGAATGTAGGCTATATTTCCTACTTTCTCTGGTATCTACTTTCTACTTCCTATTTATTTTCACGTATACTTATATAACATAGTTATATAAGTATACGTGATATATAAGTATAAGTATACTATTTATTTTCACGTATACTTATATAACATAGTGTATCATCTTAATAATTAATTTCCACATTCATTTCTAACCATGTACTTCCACGCATATTTATATAATATGTAGTATCATCACTGAATGTAACCTATTGTTTCTATGATATCTTGCTTCTACTTCCCACTTATTTGCACATATACTTATATAATATGGCATGTCATCATTACATTTAGTTTCAAACATTTATTTTTAACCATGTGCTTCCACTTAAATAATATGTAGTATCATCACTGAATGTAAGCTATACTTTCTGTGGTATCTTTCTTCTACCTGACATTTTCATGCATACTTATACAATATGGCGAGTCATTATTATATTTAATTTCTACATTCACTTCTAACCATTTAATTTAATGTATATTTACATAATATGTAATTATTGAATGTGGGCTATACTTTCTGCTTTTTAGAATCTTCTTTCTACTTTCCATTTATTTTTATGTACATTTATATAATATGGTGTGTCATTATTACATTTAGTTTCTAAGTTTTTTTGTAACCATTTTCTTCTATGTATATTCTTTACTCAATGAAGTTTTTATACTTTCTATGTAATATCTTTACTGAATATGTAATATCTTTACTGAATGAAGTTTATACTTTCTACTTTCTGTGGTATCTTCTTTCTACTTCCCGTTTATTTTCATGTATATTTATATAATATAGCCTATCATCATTATATTTACTTTCTACATTCATTTATAACCATGTGCTTCCATGCATATTTTCATAATATATGGCATCATCACTGAATGAAAGTTAGGCTTTCTACTTTCTATGGTATCTTCTTTCTACTTCACATTTATTTTTACGTTTACTTAAGTAATATGACGTGACTTTATTACATTTAGTTTCTACATTCATTTCTAACAATGTATTTCCATGTATACTTACATAATATGTTGTATCATCACTGAATGTAAACTATACTTTCTACTTTCTCTTGTATCTTCTTTCTACATCACATTTATTTTCACCTATAATGATTTAAAATGGCATATCATCATTACGTCTAATATCTACTTTTAATTTACTTTTAATTTTTATGTTTAAGCACTTACATTCTTTGCCCTGAGACTTGTATTATCTACTTTGCATTTTGTTTTTTCTCTATTTTTCGACTAATAGGATTGGGTGGTATCATAACAAATTCCGACGGAAAGAAAATTTAAACAAACGGGAATAAAGACTTATTCATAGTTTTGCCAAAATATTTAAGAATAATAATGGGAAAAGGAGATAAAAGTGAAACACTTTGAAAAATAAGTGTTCGCAAGTCTCAGTTAGTTTAGATATTTTGAAATTAAGATCTTAACGCTAGTCTTTTTTCTTGTAGATGTTGCAGCCTGAGATGTGTTTCAATACTGAAAAGGAAGATGTGACAAAAAAAAGATCCAGATTTATGCTTCTTTTTCCGACTGGGACAAGTAAATTGAAATGGAGAGAGAATGAATAAACAAAAAAAGATGAATTTTCTCAGAATCATATGTAATAAAGTCAATAAAATGAATTTTATATAAATTTTTTTAAAAATTTCCACAACATGAAATGACATGTTTCACTCACTCCAAAATTTCTCTACCAAATTTGTCGGTTATTCATTTCTTCAAATTCTTTTAATACCAAATAATTATTCTTACCAAAATAATAATTCTTAAGGTTAAATAATAAGAATAAAATTTTAAGATGTTATAAACATAATTCATAAGTTTAAAATTTTAAGCTAAAAAGCTGTAAAATTATTGTATTAATGGAACTGGATTTACATTTAAGAGTCAATTTTAACAATATAACATTTATAAGCTGATCTAAATTATGATATCCTTATGCAAAAAATGGTTTCAAATGCTCTAGAAATATCACAATTTGTTATTGGTTTTACCATGTGGTTTATTCTTTGTAGTAGGTGCAAACTAAGAAATTTCTTTAAAGAAATTATAATGTAATTTTAAACAAAGTTAATTATTATATTTTTTCTTAGTATTTTCAGACCATAGTTTTGCCAAATTTTTAATGGTACAAATTTTACTTCTGGATAATTTTTTATTTGATTTAAACAAATTTTTATAAGTATTTTTAAATACATTTTACAACAATATTTTTCATTGTTTGAATTATTGGATTAGAATCATCATATTGCATTGTCATTAAACCATTTTTGTGTCACATTATTGCTTTTAAATACTATAATATTAAATAAAATTATCTATATAAAAATAGATGAACAAATCGAGCCGAAAATATCATAAGGCTAAGAAGTTTCTGAATGAAGATTTAAATCTGTTTTAAGTATTTTTCTTAAAGCTCTCTTTTTTTTAACGAAAATTTTATTTATTTTTAGTGGTTTATAAATAAATTCAAAAAAGCGAGTGCTTATTAAAAATAAGTTATTTGAGTACTTACCGAAAATAAGTTATTTGAGTGCTTATCAAAAATAAATTATTTTAATACTTACCTAAAATAAGTTATTTGAGTGCTTATTAAAAATAAGTCATTTGAGTGCTTACCGAAAATAAGTTATTTTAGAGCTTACCAAAAATGTGCTATTCAAGTGCTTACCGAAAGGTAATTATTTATATGTAATAGAATTATTGACAAATGATTTTAAATGCTTAAATGCTTTTTAGATAAATAATAAAGTATCATAACAAATAAATAAGATAGAAGTGAACAGTTTATCAAATTAGCTATTAAATATGTAAATTCAACATCAGTCTTTAGTAATTATTAAATGATCTTTATCTAATCTTACAAAATATTTAAATAAAAATATTCACCTAAATTGTAATATACAATGAGGTACTTACAGTGATTATCTGGCATTGCACATGACAGTGCTTGATAAGGAATTGTATTATCAAACGTTGTAAGACTGGACGGATCTAAAATAAAAATAAAAAGGCTTTGATAAAAGAATTATATAATCTGTAGGACATTTTTACTTAATTTTTTATTTTATCTATCAAAAATATTGATTTTTTGATTTCAAAACCTAGTGTCAAGCACCAGTTTTCAAAGAACAAGACATAAATAAAACTCTTATTTTTGAATATTCAACGATATGAAAAATAGTATTTTATAACACTGCGAATGCATACTATGCAATATAAGGAATGCCAACGGGATGGAATATTGTACGAAATTAGGAAAGTTTTACATTTCGCTATATCTTAATGTCGAAAAAGAATGGCTAATTGTATAAAAAATTAGATTTTGTAATCTGCCCAGTTGGGCATTCATTGACTCAAATAATATAAAATATAATGATGAATTGAGTATATATATATTCTTTACATCGTTTAAAACATTTTCTAGCAGAAGCATATGCTTAAATGTTTAAAAATTAATTATTAAACCACGATTGGTACAAAGGCTTTATATATAATATTTGGAAAACACATTGAGTTAAAAGAAAAAAAAAATTAAACATGTGAAATTACGACAATTTTTTTTTATTTGTTTCACATCATCATCAACTAAAAAGTAATAATATTTCTCACGAACACATTTGATTTTCTTTATAAGCGAGTATTGCTAAATTTACAGAAATTATATCTTAATTTAGGAGCTTTGAATTAAAGCTTATTACTTCCAGATTTTTAATTATAGTATTAATTAAAGTGCTTGTTGCCATTCAAATTCATAGTAAATAATACATTTCTTGATAGTCATATTAGCTTAATTTTTTTTAACTTAATTCAGTGAAAATATTAAATATATTTTTTCCTTTAATTTGCAGTGAAAATAATTAAAAATATATTCAAAAGTGGAAAAATGCGAGGAAAAAAATCAATAAGATTTAAATTATTAAAATTTAATCATAAGTAAATATTAAGTTAATAATATTAAATTATATTACAATTAATAATAATATATATTAATAATTAATATTAAGTTAACTCACCGATTCATTAAATTATCTAATTAGAACGTTTATGATACAATGAATTCATGTAAAGGTCAGTCGCTCAATTTATTTATCGAAAAACAGTAAAAATGTTCGTGTGAAGTAATACTTTATAATAGGTAATATTTATATTATCACATCACATACAAAGGAATGAAATCATCTGTTCAAATATGTAAAAAAAATTCATAACATAAAATATATTATTTTATTACATTTTATGTCCTTTGAATCAATAAATGCACTGCTGAAAAAAATTTATAAAAAGCTTTACGCTATAAAAATCTAATCTATTGAATATATAAAATCTAACCTATCTTCAAGTTTAAGTTCATCTCAAGTCCAGTCGTTCAATTTATTTATTGAAAAACAGTAACAATGTTTGTATGAATCAATTCTTTATAACCAGAAACGTTTATATTATTACATCACATAATGAGGAATAAAATCTACCTAATCAAATATAAGTGAAGAATTCATAATATAAAATGTATTATTTTTATTACATCTTATGTCGTTTGTATCAATAAATGTTTTGCTGAAAAAATTCTAAGCTATTGAGTAGGCCTTTCTTCAAGTTTGAACTTATCTAAAGGTCAATCGCTTAATTTATTTATCGAAAAACGGTAACAGCGTAAGTGTGAAACAATTCCTTGCAACTAGAAACATTTATATTATCACATCACATATTGAGGAATGAAATTAATCTATGCAAGTATGTGAAAAATTCATTATATAAAATGCATTATTTATTACATTTTCATGTAATAAATAACTGCTTCAATAAATAATTGCTGAAGATATTTATACACAATTTTTACGCTTTAAAAATCTAAACTATTGAGTAGATTTTTCTACAAATTTGATTTCGTTTACAGGTCAGTCGCCCAATTTATTAGTCAAAAAACTGTAGCAATTTTTATGAAGTAACGATATTTTATAAGCAAAAACATTTATATCAACAGATCATATATTGAGAATGAAACCTATATATCTATTTAAGCGAAATATTCAAAAACAATTAATATGTTATCGAAATCCAAACTATCGAATAGATTTATCTTTAAATTTAAATCAAAAAGTACATTTTAGTAAGATTTCTAGATGATTAAATAAAAGTTAATTTATGAATAAAAACTCTCTATCCATATATAGAGTTGAAATCAATGAAAATATAGATATATTGAATCATTTTATTTATTTGCCGCTGAATTGCCACACACATTATTTATAAAGATATAAAATCTGTAATTTCAAAAGAGTTATCCTGGAACTGACATTATCATTTCATTTAAACATTTAGATAATTAATGTTTAAGCATTAATTTCTTTCAAACAGTAAAAAAAAATTACATTCATTTCATTATACTTCATCATTATTTATGGAATAAATTAGTTTTCGGTGATTTATAAAAATCGTTTAATGTAATTTGTAATTTCACAAGAGTTATCCTGAAATTGACATTGTCATTTCATTTATTTATATAAAAAAATTATATTCAAACATATATATTTAATGACTACAGTTTCTAATGTTTGAGATGTATTTCTTCTAACTTAGGTTATACGGAATACATCAGAAGGCACATACAATATATGTAAAA
>JAPMOR010090806.1:0-72328 GCA_026543865.1 Argiope aurantia | reverse complement strand
ATTAAAATTTAGCTATAACATGTTATGAAAAAATATTTAATACCTCTTAGTCAATTCCATACCTATGTTAAAAAACGCCATCCAATAGAATGAATGTATTGTTGAATATTTTAACTAACTTCCTCTAGACAATTTCATAATTAGAAAAAAAATGACATGTAATTAATTTTGATTGGATATTTGAGAGAATTATTGGGAATAAAATATTCAATTATTAATTCTTACTTCCGTCATTTTATACTAATACTTATCTCAATTCTTTACAATATTAATAATCTATATTTACGAAACGTTCACTTCTTTTTTCCCAAGCATTTTTACTTTATAGGTTCCTCACTATTTATACATTTGTCTTTCTTCTCTTGAAAAAAAAAAATTGGAAAGCTGATACTTGTTTTGTTTTAATGACTCTACCTCTCTGATGGGGCTTGCAAAGTATATTCGCAAAACTAAATCCATGTAATACCAAGTCGGTCAATTTATTCAGTCCCTACTTAAGGGTCCTTCTGTCTTAAGTAATTACGTAATTAGCTAACCTAACAACATCTTATAGTGACCATATCAATATTAAAAATCTTTTATGGTTTAAAGAAATAGACTGACTTGTTAATCGCACTAAACAATCTAATTTAATATAATATGTTAATGTAATCTAATTTAATGTAAAGATACATTGTGTTTTTATGCGATGACCAAGTCAATCCATTTATTTAAACCATAAAAGATTTTTAATATTAATATGGTCACTAAAAGATGTTGTTAGGTTAGCTAATTACGTAATAACTTAAGACAGAAGGACCCTTAAGTAGGGACTGAATAAATTGACCGACTTGATATTACATGGATCTCACAACTTTTTGCGATAGAAGAACTGAGTTGCGAGACTTGGTTTTTTTTACAAGTTATGTTTTTGTTGGCATCTCATTTCTTTTTGTAGATAGTCCTTTTCTTATTTTTTGTATGTAGTCTTCCTCTTTTTCTTTTCCGGTACTACTTCTTGAGCTTCAGCTACAGTTTTTCTCAAAGCCACTCCCTTATATGTCTGAATATAGTCAATAACATAACGAATTTATATGGTATTTATAAATTTTTTATGATATTATTAAATTTATTTGGATTGGTATTGCAAGTACAATTATATGCCAAATTTTTATTTTAATCGATTGAGAAGAAACGTGTCGAAAGCAGAAATTCGATTTTTGGATACCTATTGTTAAAGTGTGTCAGATACTAATAGCCACATAACTCGCCAAGGATGACACGATAGATTCAGTATAGAAGTTATTTATGCAGTTGGTGTATCTAGAAAACTAGATCGAAATTGTAAAATATTTTAGTTTTTCCTTGATTTATACACTAAACACTGATTGTATTCTAAATTTGAAGCTTCTATGTCTGCTAGAAGTGCCTTAGAGTTTTCATGATCGGTCAGTAAGTCAGTGACAAAATTTACAAACTTTGACTATTAATAATTTTTAAACTATTGGTTCAAATTTAATGAAATTTGAAATATACCGTGTTTATATAATGCCTACTTGGTTACTGAAAATTCAGGCTTCTAATTTTATCCACAACGAAGTTATAGGGGGTCGAAAATGGCCTGAACTGCTTCGAGAAAAGGATGGTACGGCCATGCCGCTTTTTTTTGCTCGACTTGATGGGGGCACTGCCGTGCCCCCAGATGCTCGCATACCTAGGTCCATTTCGTGCATTTCAAACTAGTATTTCTGTTTTTCTAGGAATAGAAAGAAGTTTGAAACTATTGTTCATTTTTTATAAGAAATCCAGCTTTTTTATCTTAATTTCTTATATTTGCTAAATGCATCTTTTTTTAATACAAAACCTGTCATCAAATTTTGTTTAAAATTAAAATCAATAATTAAATATTATTTGTTATTCTAAGTAAAACTTGAATTGTATTCCCCCCCCCCCTTTTTATGTCTTCTGATCAAATCCTTCGTGTAAGCCTTGGAATAGAGTGAAAGTCTTCGAATGGGTGATGCTGGTTTGATTTTGACCTAAGTTAAATATTTAAAAAATCAAAATGTAGGCAATTGAAAGTTTTATTTGAGAAGCATAGCGCTATCATACAGAAACGAAGCAAAAATAAAATTAAGAATAAAAATGACAAAGAGAGAAAGAGGATTTTGAATTAGGAAAAACAAAGAGTTTTGTGATCTATTCAGTATATTTAGAAGGGGCAAAGATATTTAAATAAAAAGAGATTTTAATAAGTACCTACTCAAAGTAAGAACTAACTGAATTAATAACATCGTCATTAACATAAAAAAAACCATAGTTCGAGGATGTTAATGCAACGAAATTAACCCGAGACTTTAGAATACAGAAATAGCATAAACACAAAAAATCCATTATTTTCATCATTAGATTTGCTGGGTATATATATATATATATATATATATATATATACAGGGTGTTTCAGTGAACCGTTTCAGAACTTCTAAGAGGGGTAGGGTACATCCTGACGAACCAAAATCATATACCCATGGGCAGTCAGAAATGCTTTCCTGACGTGGTAGATGGCGTTGTGCGAAAAGTCCGAGCTTTCGTGCAGGGAATCTTCATTTCGCACAAGAACGCCAAGTTAGTAGGATGGATGATTACACGATCGCAGAGTTAGCCGATATGCCTTTAGCGTAGGGGGCTGCAAATTGTAGTGGGCCAGCCGATATACGACGAGACGTATTCCCAGTCATAATTTCTTTGCAAGACTGCACCAGAGGCTAGCTGAGACAGGTTCGTTAGAAAGAGCTCACAGGGGCAGGGTAAGAACAACACGGACTGCAGACGCCGAACAGAATGTGCTGCAGCATGTACAGGGGAATCCAAGACCGAGTACACGAAGTGTAGCAAACGCAGTCGGGGTTTCCCTATTGCAGCGTCTGGAGGATTCTCCGAGCAGAAGACATGCATCCGTTTCACGTGCAGCGTGTTCAATCACAGAAACCGGAGGATTATGTACCTCGTATTGCTTTCGCACAGTGGTACCTGGGAAAATGTGCTACAAATCCCCTTTTTCCTGCTGAAGTGTTGTTTTCCAATGAGGTATCCTTCACAAGGGAAGGAATTTTTAACACGCATAACGACCATATCTGGGCGATCGAGAACCCGCATGCAATACGACGTCGTGCAACACAGAATCGATTTTCGGTCAATGTATGGGCCGGTATTGTGGGAGATCACCTCATCGGACCTTACTTGTTACCGGGTCGTCTAACCGGATCTACGTACTTGCTCTTTCTGCAGCAAGTATTGCCACAATTTTTGAGAGATGAGCAGATTTCTGCATCGACGCAACAGACAACGTGGTTCCAACACGATGTAGCCCCTGCCCATTATAGCGGAAATGTTCGTAACTATCTGGATGTCACATTTGGTCAACGGTGGATTGGACGTGGGGGTGATCACTGAAACACCCTGTATATGAGGGCCAACTTTCATTCAAAAGTTAAAACTGCAGACTTTCACAAATTGAAAAGATTGAAAAGTCACCTGATTTTGGAAAAAAACATTTTTCAGCTTTTCAGATGTTCACAGAGTCAGAAGAAATGGGAATTTTTGAAACGACGTTAAAAAAATATGAGATAATACTGGAGACCTTTCTGCTGAAGGTGTCTACAATCTGGATGTTAAATCTGCGCGCTGAATTTTATCCATTTAACTCTCATCCTTTTGTTTTGATCGTGTTAACTTATATTCGAACAGCCGGACTGACAGACTTCTTCTGAATATATTTCGAATGGACTTTGCTCAAAATTCAATAGAAATCTATAAATGTGTCATCAGGACCGTATACCAAGTGACATCTCTCTAGCTCAAACCTTTTGTCACAGACAGACAGGCGTAATACCAAAAACTTTTTTTCGCAATCAGGGATGTCTAAAACGTGAAGATTTATCAAAATCGGTTCGAATTTTTTAATGATTGCAATACTGTCTGTATAAAATACAGAAAGTAAAAAAGAGTATGCATCCCTCGTATCAAACTTTGGTTTAAGTTGGATCTTCATTCCTTGTTACTGAAATTTTATCCCCGCCTTATTTTTTTAATGATTGCTTTTAATCCACTTGCCTTGTTGCACGAAATGTTCAGGCAATCTTCGCCCATTTTTGTGAATTCTTGCCTGGAGGCGCATAAATTCTCTTTCTCTTAATTTCACAAACCAAAGGTTTAAATTTTAGTATGTGCATAAAAAATGACTGTTTGGATACAGTATGGATTATTAGAATCTAACACGTTGAAAAAACGTTTTACAATGTAATTTATATGAGTTACTGATGACTCAATGTGTTTAAAGAACAGTTCCTAATTGGAATTTCGTTCCAGTTTTTATCTTTCGGTTATCAAACAATTTGACTAAATTGGCAGATTGCTTTGTTTTAGACAAATGGGATAATAATGTAGGGAATATTTAGCCATGGTCAGATGATAAGAGCATTGACTGAGTCAGTTTCCTCTAAACTAAACTCCCCTCCTCAACGGATTATGTTTCATAGCGATAAATTAAATGCGAACTAAATCTGTGAGCATTTAATCAAACTCAATACGCCGGCATGGACCAAATAAACAAAATATAAACTTATGGACAGTAAAATTATAAAAATTGTGATTCTTATGAAAATGTAGTTCATATTCAAATATAATAAGTATTACTTCCAGAAAATGAGTAAATAAATAAATAAATGTATTTAAAAAAGAAAGTGGCTCAGAACAAAGCCATTAATATAGAACTGAACTTGCTCTGAATAGTCGATCCGGTTAATAGTGAGAAGGTTCATATTAAAGACGATAACAGCAACCATTCGAGTTTGAGAAATTGCATAGTTAATGACATGATTTTGGAAAAGTCAGTAAGTGCATTAAAATTACCATATTTAATTAATAAAAATATTTATTTTTACCTTTTATTCCCCAAAAGTGCGTGGGTGATATTTGTAGTGAAATAATAATTTTGCCATATGCTAAGCTGCTCACTATAAAGCCAAGGCCAAAGTGACCCTGGTGGTCAGAGATTCTAATTTCGAACCTAGATATCAGCGAAGATTCCTCTCGTAAGTAGATCAGAGTATTTTATATCTGTCTTACGTTTTATTTGCCCAAATTTTTGTAATGTGGAAGAGTTTAGTTTAGTTATATTAACTTCCAGTTTAAAGCAATACTAAGGTTATTTTGGGATGGACCTCGTCATTTTGAACCGGAACCAGATGATGAGGACTACAATTGAGTTGGAACTCTCCTGTCCAAACATCCACACCACACCAGTGGGAGGACATTTGGTCCAGGCGGATTTAATATGCACCAGATCTGTTTACACGACATTTCTTCAGTGGAACCAGGTCTCAGACCTGAAGCCCTCAGACCCGCGGTGGCCCCTTACCACTAGGCCACCGCGATCCTATGAAGAGGAAAAGTGGCGCGTTTTTTTAAATAAGGTATTAATCATCTGATTATTATTGAAAATTCTCCCTTGAGTTCCACTTTGGAAGAAACTTCTAAGAATTTATTTTGAGTATCCATTTAAAGTTAATAGAATGAATATCTATTTAAACTGAGCAAATCAATGTCCAATTGCAACCGATGGCGAGAGAAATGAAATAAGATACTCTCCCTGCTTCAAGAAAAATAACAAATTGTCTTTCCGTTTCCGAGGGCCGTATAAAAATTGCCAAACTGTTGTGGATTTTTTGGGGGGTGATTTGGCGAAAATAATTTAACTGTCTCTAACAGCCGCGGAATGTAATGGTACTTTTCCGTTTCCGAGTGCCATAAAAAATCGCCAAACTGGTGACGATATTTTAACGATTTTTTTGGTTGCTGATTTGGCGAAAATAACTTAACTGTCGCCATCGGAATTTTTCCGTTTCCGAGGGCAGTAAAAAAACCGTCAAACTGTTGGCGATTTTTTTACGATATATTTTTGTTGATGATTTGGCGAAAATAATTTAACTGTCGCCAACAGCCCTCGGAAACGGAAAAGTACCCAAACTTTTAACCATATCATTATTTTATTGCCCCAAAAGATATCTGACATACATTGGTTTTGAGTTAGTTCCTTTTATTATCCTTCGGTGTTTCGATCATTTAAAATGGTGTAATCTACATCTGCACTTTTAACGATCGGACACGAAATCTAAAGCTCATTTGTTGTACAGTTTCCATTCCCATGCATCATTAATTATGCATCGCCCCGGTATCTACCTGGATTCCGGGAGATCTCCTTCAATTAACAGAGCTTTGTGTTTCATTCCAATCCAATTAATCAAGAGGAGTGTTTGCCTGCCACAAACGCAGTCCGCTTGTGTATCGAAAATCGATTGCCAGCGAAACTGACCCTCCATTATTCTTCTTTTTTCCCCACTGAGGGGGATATTTGTTTTTCCAGCAAGTGGTTGTCGGTGAGGAAGGCTCTGTTTTGTTTCGCATTGTCCCGGAGTTGTATCGTTGACGGAAGAAGGACAATGATGTGACAAGTCTATTTGGAACTGTCAGAGCATTTAAACCTGGGAAAAGTAATTAATGAATTTTATTCAAACAGGTGATTTTTTTCATTTCGAACTATTCTGAACGTCTTTGCTTTGCGGTGTTTGATTTATATGCATACCTTTCATGGTAGTATTGGTCTGATTTAAATGACACAAAAACATGAAAACAAAGCTACTAATCTTTTATCTTTGCGACTTCTAATAACTTCTGAGGATGCTGAATATATCGATATCATTTTTGGTCAAATGAAAGACTGTTCACACATATTGGTATAACAATACAATGCAGAATACTTGCACAAATTTGCAATAAACAGGATATCCAAGCGATTGAAATTACATAAAATATTTTGCTTTAGATAAAATACAATTGCATTTATACAAAACTTTGCCTTCTTTAAAAATGACTAATAATAGTAAACAGTGAAAACATATTGAACAAAATACAGAAAAAAAGCTGGAAATCTTATTTGCGCACATAATAATCGATTTATATCGATATTTTAAACCATGCAGACAGCATTTAAATGGTTGTTCATTTCACTATCGTTTGAAGCATTCTCTACTTTTACTTTCAATTCGTTCACTGTTCTGTTACTCGGTATCCATAAACAACTACTCTGACCTGCCCGAAAACACACAGATAAAATTTAAATGACTGGAAGCTGAGACAGCATTGGCGGGAACTAAGGTTTACCCTAAGGATCATCACCATCCACGGAAGAACCCTTCCCACAAGAGTCAGTCCGGTCATTGGTAGACAGTAATCGAATCCACACAATTTTTGTGCTCAATAGGGTGGCGAGAACTAACCACTATTCCATACGCTTCTTATCCTAATATCTGAGGTGCCCTATGGGGGAGGGGTGCGTTATACGATAAAGAAGCGTTTAGACAAAATCGACGGCTTAATCCAAATTAAATGTAGACACAAGAGACATTCAGATAATTAAAATAACCATTTGCATGATATACATGACGCATCAGTAGTTACAAATAAATTTTACAGTGTATGGTGTGAAATGGAGTATTGCTTAAATATCGGCCTGTTTATATTATGTGGTATATTTCTAGTATGCTATCTTTTTTTGTTCAATTGTATTAACGTAACGTTTTGACTAGGTAACGTAACGTAAACACTAGGGTTAATTTTGGGAGGATCTTGTGATTTTGAATGGCGGACAGAAGACGAGGACGATACCTGAGTTGCAATTCTTCCTCTCCAATCTCCCACATCACTCTATCGAGAGGCCATTTGACCCTGATGGGTTTGACGAACACAGGATCCTTTTGCACTGTGATTCTTCTGTGAAATCGAGTCACGAATCTGGAACCTTCCAGTACAGAAGCCGAGATCTTACCTTCTCGGCCTGAACCCTACCTGTTTATATTAAACCTTTTTTGTATGGAATAATTGAGACGAGATTCCCACGTTGCCTTAAGCAAGAATTTTGAAAGCATAACTTGCAAGAAAGATATTTCTAAGATATGAGCATTATTTTTATGCCAAAGGATTAAAATATGAACAGAAACGAACTTGTCTAGAGTATTGGTTTGCCAGAGCTTGTGCGCTAAGGATGCAATTTTGAGACGTACATTTTTGGAATCCTGGCGTTTGTGAATAAGAAAAGAAACATTGCAAACATTTGTCAGATATTTTGAATTGATAGATTCTTTCATTTTCTCTCCTCGCCACTAAGCAAATTGAAGAAGGATTTGTTCTAGACATACCAACAAAATCTGACTCTGAGAATACTAAACCATTATTTACATCCGTGAAAGCATTAACTGATAAAATCAGTACGTCGATGCAATAATTTTCCTATTTTTATTTGTGTCTTTTCATGCATACTTTATTCTTTCCTGTGATGAATCTTGTTAACGGTAATACTTTATATAAAAAGTAGGAAAATTATAAAACTTTACTTCAGTGCACCAAACATTCTACTGAAACTTTTTAAAAAGATAACTGATGGCCAAACTAAATAAATTGAATTTCCAAAATGACATGTGAATCAGGCCTTTCTAAATGGATTTTTCTTGTCTTAGGCAGATAAAAAAAAATGCTGCTTATCTACGTATATTTCTATCTCTTCAATTTTATAAATTGGCTAAAAGAATATTTATTGAAATATTTAAATATAACTTTCCTGATCATGCCGGTAAGAAGATATATGGTGCATGCGCTACCTTCTCCAAACCAGACTGCTTTGGAGAAGGTAGAGTATGATAGCGTACATATAACATTAAAAGCATGGGCAGAATCATTTTAATGTTTCCTTCGTAGAAGTGTTCCTATTACTTGCAAATAATAAGTACATTTTGTTTTGTGTATTATTTGTAAATACAGTAAACGTAAAAGACAAATACTGCTCCACACATGAAATAGATCACATAACTTTAAAAGGTCTAGAAATTTATCCATCGATTGTTGAACAGTGTACTGAATCTCTACTCGTAATAAAGACGAATGCGTGCATTTCTTTGTATGTGTATGTACTGGCCCTCTACAGGTGGCACCGTTTTTTTTACAGCTATCAGATTTGGCACATATATCTCTTGGAGAGTGGGAATATGCATCTCGGAACGATAATTTAAAATTTTTTATTAATTAAAAATTAACGTTTTTCTAATATAACTTCCGAAAATACGATTGAATAAAATTTGGTTTTACACTATTTTAAAGTGAAAAATTATCTTTTTAATGAAATTGATTAAGTAATTTCGAATTTTTTTTCTGAATTTTGGCAATTAAAAACATTTTTGCATGATTTTCAACAGTCGATTGCATTGGTTTCCTGAAATTCAAACTGTTTTCATTGTTTCATCAAACATTTAATAGTGTGATTTTCTTCCATTGGTTCAAATTAAATAAAAAGGATTCTGTTTAATATATATGTAGTTTTGCAAGACGAATAAAAAAGTGAAATTACAATACCACGGAATTTAGATATTAGATGAAACGGATATTACGTTTTTAATAACGCTAAGAATCTATCGGATTGATCTTTATAAGAATGATTCATGTTCATAATAAACAGAATAAGAGTAAGACACAATAAGATGACCTTAATGTTTGGCATTTTGACGGAATTGGGGATATTATATCTAAATTATATCTAAACTGGGGAATTATATCTAAATAATTTATGAAAAACAATGGAAATTTAATTTTGAACAATGGAAATTAGCCCTTTGCACTCGCTTGTTGCCTCTCAGACCCCATTAAAGACGGTGTATCATTTTGACGCTTCATTTATTTATTTTTCAATTTTGTTTATTAAAAATATATACAGAATGGTAAAAAGACGTAGATTAATTTTTCGGAAGAATTCACCTTAAAACAATAATATATATATATATTTACTTTTTGGAACAATAAGCAAGCCATTGTATTATGTGAATAATTATGTATCGAATTTCTTCCCCAAGTGAAAAGGGTTAAATATAACTAATGTCCCTGGTGAGACAGCTAGTCGCTAAAGGCGACTGGTACTCTAATAATTTTCTTCCCAGAACTGTTTGAAAGAGTGACAAGAGATTTCTTATCAAATTATTCAAATAGAGGGGGGAAATCAATTTGTATTTCCTCGCCCCAATTTTTATGAGGAAAGGATATTTGAGATTTCGCCTTGCAGTAATCTAAATATTATATTAATTATCTAGTATTTAATTAATAGTAGTTTCAAAATAATAAAAATAATAACAAACTGAAGAATTCTTCACACCAAAATGTTCGATGCCATGGAATCTGCGAATTCATCGAAATCAATGTACTAAGAAAATATTTTCTTTATCAAAGAAAAAAATGAACGCTAGCCGGGGAATTTAAACAATATTAATTTCTTTCGGAAAAAATACCAAGAACCAGATTCATTTGATACAGAAAAATAAATTAAACGCAATCTGAAAGGAAGTCTCGCCGTATCAATTTTCGCAAAGAAAACATTTAAAAAAAATACAAAATGACGAAGAAGCCGACGCAGGAGGAAAAAGAAATAGATCTGATTTTAGGATGTAAGTCGAGAAGCAAACACATTCCGCGGAGAGGGATTAGATGTCCTAGAGCTGAGCTGACTGCAAAAGGTTTTATTGTATTTTGATCAGGAGAGTAACGAAATTTGTCTTCCACGGATTTTCTGCGTGGATTAGGGCCGCCGGATTCGTTATGGTAGACCTGTTTGTGTTTAGGTTGGGGGATTAAACTCCTCTAATTCTTGGCCGTATTTAGAGAAATTCAAGAAGGAGAAGAGATTGACACTGAGTTATATCTGATTGATTGTTTTATTTTGCCAATTTTTGTTTGAGACCTTGTGATTGTTTAACTCTTGAAAAAGGAATACGTTTCTTAAAATATTTAATTAAATTGCTTATAAAAATTAAGGAGAACGCGAAAACTTTTTTTAATAATTCTGTGAATTATATTTTTAGAAGTTCTTTTCTGAAAGCATTTTTTAAGCATTTTAGTTATTACTTTGAGAATTCAATTCTCATTATAGTTTAGGAAAGAAATTTAAATCTTTGAATTTCAATTTTATAAGCGGCACTGACAACCAATATGGACTAGTCTACAATTTTAAACTAGGATTTTCATATTGATTCCAGCATGACAACACTTTTAAAATACCTCACTTTCTATGTTTCTAAAATTGTATAGTTAGTTTAACAAAAATTATAAATGGGTCCATTTCTATTTTGAAATTCTGAGGTCTCTACTGTTTTTCTATACAGGGTGTTGCCGAATTCGACCAACAAACTCAGAGGGGTGATAGTAGGCATCAAGAGGATAAAGAATCACCATACAACATGGGGTCCCAAACGACGTTTAGAGGGTGAAAATCGCAAAAATATAGGGAGTCGGAGAGGGAAACTGTAAAAAAATTAATTAAAAAAACAAATGGTGTTTTAAATATGAATTTTTTTAAGTGAAAACACATTGTTAAAGACTGTTTTTCAGGTAAGTAACATGCCGATTTGATAAACCAGGGGGTCGTAAATTATTGAAAACCTTTAGAACCTTTATCTTCAAAAATATTTAAGAAAAAAAAAAAGGTTGGAAATATAAGGAATTTTATACTCTTTAATTTGATATGTTTGTAGTGTGAAAACTGAGGAGATTTTAAGATATTCAAGAAAAACTAAAATGTTTGCCGGGAAACATCACTGCAACATCTGCACTGATGTTTACAGAAGGTATTGCAAAATTCTAATGAAAAATTCTGAGAAGTGATAGTAGGCAAAAAGGCGATAAGAATTTCCAAAGAAATAAGTATAATGTCGCAAACGATGGGGAAAATTTATTTGGGGGAATATAGATACAACATACATTTACAGCACAGACATTTTAATAGAAGAAAGGAGACGATGGAAAACTTTTATAAAAATTACTCAATGTTGCGGGCGCGAAGGTCATTACACAACCTACACTGACGTTTAAAGGGCCGCCGGATGCGCTCAAACATACCAAGTGTTCTTGAGATTTCTCCAGCAGCGACGACGATCCGTGCTACGAGATCTTCCACTGTATCCAAAGGTGTCTGATAAACAAGAGATTTCATGTGGCCCAGAAGAAGAAATCCAAGGGATTGGGATCCGGGGAACGTGGTGGCCAATCAACAGGACTGAGATAAAATCTGAGAATAACATTCTTGAAGGAAAGAGTGCATCTTCCTGTGTGACACCAAGCATCCAGCTTGCCGAATACCCAATTCAGCTGCAAATGATCGTGTGCTTGTCGATGGGGTATCGGCAAAGCACTGCAAAACTCGGTTTTCTATTTCAGGTGTGCGTTCTTACCCGTCATCTGGCCTCGTTATTTTTAAGGATCCTATCTTCAGCAACCGTCGATCAATATTTGCAAAGGTGATGTGGTGTGGACAGCACCGACTTGGACATTGCTCTTGATACATTACCATCCGCTCGACCGTAAATTAAATGCATGTCCGCATATTCATCATTCGTGAATTCTGACATGTTGTTTATGAATGAAATTTATCGACTATCAATTCTGCATTGCTCTTTAATGAATACAAGCTGCTTTTATACTCCTCGAACCATCAATTCTTCAATGCTCGCTGCTTTTATATTCCTCGAACGCATAGAACATTTACATACGAGAAAGCGTCTTCTTCTCGATTATATTGTTCCAAATCCTTGCATTCATAGGGCCATTCTCTTTGCCGGGCTAATTGTCTCTTCGATGTCTGTTTTTGAGAGTTTCACAAAATAGAAGTCTCCTGCCACCCTATATTTTATGATAATTTTTCATCTCCTTAATGCCTACTATCTCTTCTCTAAATTTACCTTTCGAATTTGGCAATACCTTCTGTAAACATCGATGCCGATGTTGCAGCGATGTTTCCCGGCAAACATTTTAGTTTTTCTTAAATATCTTAAAAACTCCTCAGTTTTCACACTACAGACATATCAAATTAAAGAGTATAAAATTCTTCATATTTCTAAGCTTTTATTTTTCTTAAAGTTTAAATATTTTTGAAGATAAGGGTTCTAAACTACTTTTCCGTTTTCAATAATTTTCGACCCCCTGGTTCATCAAATCGGCATGTTACTTACATAAAAAAAAAGCCTTTAAGAATATGCTTTGACTTAAAAAAATTCATATTTGAAACACCATTTGTTATATTTTTATTAATTTTCTGCAGTTTCCAACAATTTTCCGTCTCCCTATATTTTTGCGATTTTCACCCCCTAAACGTTGTTTGCGACCCCATGTTGTAAGGTGATACTTTATCCTCTTGATGCCTACTATCACTCCTCTGAGTTTGTCGGTCGAATTAGGCAACACCCTGTATAACCCGATTCTTTTCTTACGAATGCCAAATTCAGGACGAAAAATTTCTTTAAATTTGTAGTTAGTTGTGCTTTTCAGTTATTATGTTTACATTTACAGCAACAGATGTAAAAACACAATTTACCCTCTGAAGGATTCAAAAATTAGACACAGCCTTGCTATTTTATTGTAAAGTTTATGTGCTAAAATTCACGAATCCAGACTGTTGTGATAACATAGTGTCTAAAAGTTCATGAACAACAATAATTTATATATAAAGATCTTTTATGGAATTTCTATTATAAGGCTTATGTTGATTTAGATATGTAGCTTCCAGTTCCATAATCAAGGTCTTATCACTAGACTATCACAACCCAAATGAATTTTTGAAGTTTCAAAAAATACAGTTTGAAACGCAATATATCGTACCTAAATATTTCGAGAATAAACGTAGAATTTTTGCCATTCTGAAATGTATATTTCAATTTTTAATCATTTTCTAACTAAAATCAACTGTGCGTTTTAATTTAAAGAGGAAAGAATTGAGCTATAAGAATTCAATAATTAAATATTTTCTAGATAACAACGATTTTCTCAAAATTGTTGATGTCGCATTCGTCAAAATGTCATTTTTTGTTGTGCCTGTATTTTTCATTCACTTCTTTTATTAAAAATACTTTTTGATATTTAAAGATATGAATTTACAGATTTTGTTCTCTATAATAAGTCTGACGCTAAATTGAATTTAAAGTAAAAATCTCGTTTAAGTTAAGAAAAAGATTCGTAGAGCAAAAGAATAACATATGATTCTCCGGTAAGTGTTTATTGATTTTCGTAAACGATTTTCTGTCTCGTGAGAATTTCTATTACAATAAAAATCAATAAAACAATTTATCTTTTTTAAAAATTTATATTTTTGCATATAAATGTTACCTATTATTTCTCTTTGACTGCAATAGTTATTCATAATTTTTTATGTGAAAATGTTTGTTGCATATATACAAACAATTATTTAAAATGTAGAAACTGTTTTTCAACGGAAAATCCAAGATTCATGAGCTTCGGTTTATCGATTTCCGGTTTATTGGAGTTTAAAGTTGTGTGAGGGTATCACCGTTATTACCGTTTTTCAGAAAAAAAATTAATCATTACGCCTTTTAAGTGATTTGCATTAAGAATTCAAATTAGAGAAATGCGATTATGTTTTGAAGATTCACATTTCTTAATTTTTATAAACATTTCAAAATTAACATTATAATATTTTGAATCCACTAATAAAGCAAAATTCCCTGATGAAGTCAATAATTTCGAATTCATTTGATATTTTACTGCCTGTTAATTATTTCCTTTTTTGCTGGTTCTCTGTAGATTGCAACAATATTTGAAACAATTTAATCAATTAGCATTAAGTTGATATTTCAGATGACTTTATTGTCCAAATATGTTTTGAAACCATAACGCAGGGAATTAGCATGTAGTGAATGAGAGACTGGTTGCAGCATGACCATGCGTCTCATCACTCTAAAGGAAAATTATTCAAAAGAAATTGCCAAAGCTAATCTGCTGATGGATGTAAAAACGGTCTCGGGAGTCTTTATGCCAGCAGATGGCTTAATTAATCTTGTGGAGGCAGACAATAGAGGGGAAAAAAATCAAGTATTTTTGGTTGGACTCAAACTTAATTAGAGCTGACATTGCCAGATTCTGCTCAGTGACATACAGCCAATAAAATGGGAACAATTTATTGTGCGCGGGGAATGTAAAAAGCTTTTCATAATCAAGAAGGCGATATCTATTTTTTCCTTTTAAAAATGAAGAATTGCTGTGAAAAAACAATTTGAAATGCTTTTGATGAGAATGGGGCTGAGTTTCATCTCCGTTATTGCTTTTAGGATAAGAGTGATTTTAATTGTATTTTAAAAGCTCGATACTTTTGATCTTTACTAAACAGAATTATAATAATAAATATTTTAACTGAAACTTATAGAATGCAGAAAACGAGTTGTTCATTTTTCGTTCTATAACAACATAAAGTTTATTTTTGGATGGATCTCGTAATTTTGAATCTTGGTCAAATGATGAAGATGAGACCGGAACCGACGTATTCTACACCAAATTTCCATTCCATAGATTTGAGAAGATGTTTGAATTGTATGAACGGGGCATGCACATATATTTGAGATTTGAAGGAATCGGAATTCGAACCTGAAGCTTTAATATTCCTCTAGAGCTTACCACAAGATCACTACATGCATGGGAGGTTTAGAATAAAGAATTTATAAATAGAAATCGGATATGGAAAGGTATTATCCTTTCTATGACCTGCCAAGCAGCTGTTATCAGTATTGAGAAAATTACACAGAGTGGTATATAGAAGTAAAAAGGAATGAAAAAAATGTAAGGAATATTTAAGTTACTATATTCCTTCGTTGTTTTCTCGTATACGAAGTATACAGAAACAATTGCAATCGCCAAAAAATTAGAATTCCGGATTTTGACGAATCTCTATGTTTTAGACCTCCTTGATTTCAAAAAACACATTTCGGGAAAATATCTGTCCGTTTCTCAGCGACAAAGCTAAAATGATTTGAGCTAGACTATGGTCTATGCACTAAATTTGTAGATTTCTTCCAAATTGTGAGCAAAATCTATTCTGAGGAAGTTTGTCAGTCCGACCGTTCGAATGTAAGTGAACACGATAAATACAAAACGAAGAGAATTAGAGGGATGAAATTCGATACAGAGTTTTAACATCTATATTGCTGAAACTTATCAGACTTTAAGCCAAATCCAAGAAGAAGTTAACTATCTGGAGTATGTAAACGCGATAACTCAAAAACCCAATGACTTAAATATATAAAATTTGATTTGTAATTTTTTGACTTCATTTATGGTTCTGTGCAAAATTTTGCTTTCAGTTGGTAGGGGGGAAGATGCATCCAACAACACAAATTCACCTTTATTAGAGAGTATGCGAGAAAGTTTCAGGGAGATCAATCTTGCTGGTTTAAATCCGCGAATACGTGAGCCCTGTTTGAATGCATATTCAACAGGCCCTCTGCAGTTTTCTCTCCAATACCTTGGTGTTTCATATAATTCATGAGCTCTCAATCTAATGATAATAATGAATGAGCAATCGATAAATCAAAATCAACATGAGACATCATCTGACCTTTTCTCCTATTACTTGCCGTATGTTTAATACATTAGTTTGTTTCGTAGTGGACAGTTTAGAGCATTGGTAGCAATTTTAGGTTGTAATTATTTTAATGAATAATTCATAATAAAAATTAAGATATATAAAGTTATAGTTACTTTAGAGACGTCACAGAATTGAAAAGAGAAATATGCAATCTATCCTCCAAAGAAATGTGAATATATATAATAATATATTTAGGAAATGTAATGTTTACTTTTGTTTATCGCTCCTTAAAATGCCCAAATTAGTTTTCAGATTTTTGCTTTTTTTATTTGTGACATTATTGTTTCTTAGATTAGAAAAGCTTGAGACTGAATGTTTAAATGCGCATGCACTAAATATGTGTACTGGGAAATCTTCAACGAAAATTAAGTCTCGAACATCCCAATTTCCAGTTACATGCTGATTCTAACATCAGGCCACTACAATGCTGTCGTGAAAGAAACTGCGCATCTTTGGAGTCACCAAACTCATGCAATGATCAATACAAACGGAATTGAACGTCGTCTCATACCTCCGCATCCGTAACCATTCTGGTCACTGAACAGTTTGAAAGGGCATATTACAGAAATTTTATTAAATACCAAAATATTTACAGAAGAAAAAACAAAAATAACCATGTACAGAATTTGCAAACATATAAGAAAAGATAATAAAACGAAGCTTTCCTACTTTGAAATATTATGGAAAAATTATCTGTAATAATAATATGCAGAAAGAAATTATGTATAAAAAAACATATGAATTATGTGTCCACTTGTTATCATGACATAGTAAATGAGGACGCAGTTATAAAAATCTAATAAAAATTATTTGGTTAATGGTATCAAAGAAAATCTCTGTTTGAAAGATATTTATGAATGCATATGAATATGAAGAAACTGTGATGCTTCCCCACCCCCTTAATCTTTGTGAGTATGACACTTGATGTTGAGAGCTAGGGAAGCAAGAATAGATCTCTATTTTCACTGCTAAATTTAATTATCCTATGGATTTTTTTTGCCTGGAGAGGAAGTTGCTGACGACCCTTTTCAGCCATTCTTGTTCATGGCTTGGCGATGGTTTTTTCATATGTCAAGAGATTGTGAGGATGCATTCTGTGGCATAATGAAGTGCCGCGCCAATTCCTCTATAGCTGCACTGATCACTTTCAGAGAGATTGAACCTTTTGAGGTAGGCAGGAAAAGGGCCGTGTTCTGAGAAGAAAATATCTATACAAACAGGTGAAGTTGATTAAATTTTCATTGTGTCCGTTTTTACTCAGAAAACTGAATGGAAAGCCTCCGAGCAAGCTGATCATTAAAGCTGAATGATAAAATGGGAATTTTCTAAAGAATATTTATACATGGATTTTCTTTGAAATCGTTTCCTTAGAAAGCAGCTACGTTTTAGCATTTATGCAGCAGAGCATATTTAATGCGGAGTGCAAATTGTTGGCATTTCTGTAATTGTAAAAGATTGCTTAAGAAATGGCGTGACTGGAGGAAATTTTCTTGAGATGACTCTCCACTGTGCATCGAAGCGAAGTTGCCTCTTTAAGTACGCATTAAGGCTCAGTGCATTTCTGCCTCTCTTTGATCGTCCGCTTTCAGCTTTGATAATTCTAGTAATGAATTTCTGCTGCTTTCTAATTAAGAATATCCATCAAGGATGTCTTTGGCTGGGTTGAAGTGCAATTACTGTAAAAAGGAGTAGTGGATTCTATGGTAATTTGTCTTCTGGTAAGTGTACTGTCAAAGTATGTTTGCCTTCTACAGAAATCTTCCAAGAAAAAAATTTGATATGAAAGAAGGCATAAATTTGTGCTATGAAAAGAAGAAAAATTTTCATTATTACTTGTTTATTTAATTTGAAATGCATATCGGTCTCAAAAATACTTTTGTTTCTTTTTAGTTATATTTATTCTCTAATGAAAACTATTAAAAAGTAGGAATTTTAATGCCGAAAAAAGAAACGTTAATTGTAATCATTACATAAATGAGGTAGATATTTTAAAGGAAAGAATTTAATAATTTTTGAAACAGTTTTAATTATTGACATTAAAAAATGCACCGATTTAATAAATCTTTCAAAATATATAATGATCGGAATGTTGCAGGCATCTCCTAATCTCTTGATATGAATTCTTTTTGTACATTCAAAGCAGGGAGTAATTCATATCAGAAAGATAATCATATCATGCTATATAGCATACAACTCATTCTGTCAATAAATCATATCTTCTTCAATCAATAAAAGCGGTTTAGTTGCTCTGTTTTATCTGTTTATACAGTACACTTGCACGACTATCTGGTTTCAGTACTATTCGGCCTCATGAGGAAGGCGAGGCGTTTCATTGGCAACATTACCAAGGTATTGGCAGCGGATGTCTGTTATGATCCTCCTACGTGTCTTGTGCAAAATACAAGTTGTTACAGGAAAAGAGCAGTGTGTTCTGCTCGTTGTTCATTGTTTCGCCAGTATGTGACGGTCCTCAATTGTTGCTGCTGTTCCTGATTATAACTGCACAGTACATACAGAATTCGTAAATTCACTTTCTACGTGGCTTGAGATAAATGGAGAGCTTAGTACTGAATTAGAAGTGAGAAAATACATATTATAACAGCGAGTTTTGTTATGTCTCCTGGTATTGGAGGGCAAAGAAATGAGTTCATATAACTCCTTCCTATTCGGCATTTTTGTTATCCGGCCTGCCTTTCCGCCACATTATGTTGGATAT
This sequence comes from Argiope aurantia, assembly GCA_026543865.1. Taxonomy (NCBI): domain Eukaryota; kingdom Metazoa; phylum Arthropoda; class Arachnida; order Araneae; family Araneidae; genus Argiope; species Argiope aurantia. Next base: position 53,117 of record JAPMOR010090806.1, on the reverse strand, counting down.
TCGGAAATGTATTGCATTTTCAAGACGCTGTCCAATTTTATGAGTATTATAAATTTTGGCCTTTTAAAAATGCACGTCAAGGTAAGATTGCTACAAATATTTCACAATTAAATATTCTTCCACGAACTGCAATCTAAAACTGACTTTGGCAATGAATCGCTGGGAGAACCATCATATCAGATTTTCAATCTTGTTTCCAATGACAATAAAGATGCACATATATTTTAAAAATATCGCGAAATATTTTTTCTCTTTTCGCATTGTCTAAGTATCCGCGGTTCATATGAACGACTGCCATTGTGACGATAAATTAAAGTTGGGCCGTGACAACAGAAAGCAGGAAAATGTGGTTGAGGTTATCAGTTAATTTCTCATTTGGCTGATTAATAATAATATAATTTGTCGAATCTGTAACACAGTCTTTAAAACAATAATGTTCATCTAATAAAAAATGCTTTTAAGGTCATAGAAAGCGAAGAATTCCTATTACAATGGCAATTTTAACGATACCTTAACCAAAAAAAAACTTTAATCAGTCTTTCATCTAACAACAATGCTGTCGCGAGCACGGAAAAAGAACAATTTTTGTTACAATTACTACACTTACCTTAGGACAATAATTGTCGATACCTTAGCAAAAAATTAAAATTTGTTGAAAAGAGTTTCTCAGTCGCAAGAAAACTGTCAACTTTCTATCTAAAAACGGAAACAGGCGAAAAATCAAGTGGTGAAAGCATGATGACACTTTTTCATATTGCTACTTCAAATTAATATATTACTTTTATACTATTTCAAATTTTTAATTTTGAGATTGTTATTTATTTATTTTTTTACTCGAGATTACTTTCTATTTTCATTCATTTTTTTTTGTTTTTTAAATTTGTCTTTTAGCAAAACCACAATAAATTGCAAATTTTACATTATTTTGTTTAAAAATTTGATGCATTTATTGATTTACACGGGCCTGCGCATATTTCCCTAAGTACTTCCTTTACATTACAGGAGCTTGATTTTAATCCATTGTTCATCAGTTTTTAATCAATGTTTTGACGAAGTTTATCCCTCTCGGAAATCTTTTACAAGAAAATCAAATCGTAAATAAGAATGCTTCTGAGAGTTTAGGAACAAGCTTTGTATAATTTTTTTATTTATGTTGAAGCAATCATTCTGTAAGAGTCTGACACAAGCTTTTCTTAAGCATTTAATATAAAGCACAGACAACCGGATATTATATCGGCTTTATAGAATTTCATTTTTCGAAACATTTCGCAGGTTATCTTTTATACCTCTTCTATTATTTTTTTTTATGAACTCATTAAAGAGTCTTTTAGATTGATACCAGCTGGAAGTCCCTAAGCTATTAGAGCATGTTTTTGACAATCTTCCAAAGTCCGCGAAGCTTTTCTGCTGCAGAGTGTCTCTTTGAAACAGTTTTCGATGGGCCTTCTAAACTGTTTTTCTTTGAGAAGAACCGCCTCTGGGAAAAGGGGGAGGGGGGAAGTGGCACTTTTGATAGATTCGGCTATTCCGGAAATGGATTGGAAAATAGATTCTTCTTTTTTGTAAAAGCGTCACGTTTTCAGAAGTCATATTCGAGATGGTTAGCGCAATTCCTCTTCAAGTCAGATGTGGCGGTCGCAAACATGGGGGGATTCAGGAATATCTTTCACAAGAAGAAAGGGGCTCTTTTTTTTTTCTTCTTCTTCTTTTTGTAATAGACATATATTTTAAGTGAATGTATCTTTTTGGTAAAGGATATGAGGGTGGTGAGGGAAGAGGTGTCGAGGTAGGTATGAGAGTGATGGACGCTCAAGAAAATTGTTTACGTTGTGGTTTGAGAAGATTCGATAAAAGATTTGGTTGCCATTCGCTTTTTTGTCAGGTTACCTTATACGAAAAATGAAACCTCCAGATTTCCTTTTTGAAATCTGAAAAGAAGGAAATTCGAGCCTCTTGACAGAAACATCGCATCATGATGATGTTTTCAGGCTACTTTCTTAAAGCTTTCTTTCATCTGCTGCACGTGCGTGCAAGGGCTCTTGGACTGCATGACTTACAGAAAGGATGTCAACGAAAAATATTATGATGCCAATAAAAGCGAAACTGTTAACTATGCGTTAAGATTAAAATCAAAGAAAAGTAATTTTTTTGCTATTTCATAAATGAAGTATAAAGAAAATATTGTGATCACCAAAAAATTGGAATTCGAGATTTTGACGAATCGCAGCATTTTAGATCTGAGTTCAGAAAGTACAATGTCTGCCTGTCTGTGACAAAAATAACTGAAAATACTTTGATCTAGCCGAATGAAGTGTGATATATATCTTTACTCCAAATTTGTAAATTTCTATCAAATTTTGTGAAAAATGCATTCAGAGAGAGTTTGTCTGTCCAGCTGTCCGAATGTGGGTTAACAAGATAATTACAATACGAAGATAATTAGATGAATAAAATTTGGCACACGGATTTCCCTTTTATAGCATAGACACCTATGAAAGTTTGAGCCACATCCAATGAGGGGTTGAACGTCTGTCTGATGGTCTGTACTTCCAAAAGCACATAAACGCGATACCTCATAAATAAATCGACTTAACTACATCAAATTTGGTGTGAGGTTTGTGACTACATTTGTAGTTCTGCGTCTAATTTTGGTTTCAATCGGCTGGGAAAAAACGAGGGCGAACACAAATTCACCTTTATTTTAGAGTATGCGAGAAAGTTTTAGGGAGACAACGCCTGCAAGCTAAGAAAGAGGAAGAATTTTTCAAAAGTCAAATAATTGTCTTTGTTTCAGTGCTTGATAAGAACCATTAAATATTATTATTAATATATAAACTGCGCTTACAATCCTTTTCTTATTTAACCCTTCTCTGCATTACTTTTTCTTTTTTTTTTGTGAAATAAATCAGGAAGATATAATTCATGCTCTAGATAAAAGGAAAAAAAAATGTTTAAAAAAATCCTAATATATATATGAAATAATTAAAAAGTGAATATGAATAATTAAATAAGATATGAAATATGAAATAATTATAATATGAAATATAATATGAAGTAATATAATATGAAATGAAATATGAAATAATTATAATATGAAATATAATATGAAGTAATATAATATGAAATGAAATATGAAATAATATGAAATATAATATGAAATAATATAATATGAATAATAATATGAATTAAATAATAATATGAATTAAATAATAATATGAATTAAATAATAATATGAATTAAATAATAATATGAATTAAATAATATATAATATGAAATAATTATAAAGCATTTTAACAAAATCTTCAGTGTCCCTCACTTCTAGATTCCTCAACTTATTATCGCTTTTATTATCAACAAAAAAAATTATATATTAATAAAAAAAGTATTCAAGAAATTGCACGTTTCTTCTAACCACAACAAACAGCGGAATGAAAAGTTCAAACCCGCTATAGTGATTGTGGCATTTGATTTTTTTTTTGACAGCTACTTTCCTTATTACGCAACAATCGTGAAAAAAAAGTTGCCAGCAACAACCAATTTCCAGTACATCTATTTTGAGTACAATTTTTTGTTCACTGTGTGTTGTGATGGAAATTTCCATCATCATGCAAAGAAGGGTTAAATTTACTTTTGTTTTAAAATTTATATAAAAAGGTTTTCTAAAAATGCTTTTCTATTTAATTGCCTTGAGAAGGAATTCGTAAATACTGCAACAATTCCTTTAAATGTACAAAAGTTTATTTGCTGAATCGACTGTTTCTTTTCGGTTTTGCCTGAAAAACGTTAAATCATTTTTCCGAAATGTATAATTTATTTGCCTATCTATTTCGAACAAAGTTTTCGAATTCAATATTTTCCTCCTCTCACCGCCGATTAAGTACATTTCTATGAATAATGTTTCTAAAACAAAATTTTCTCATTTCCCTTTGAGATAATTTTCAGAATGGAGCAAATAAAATAAAGCAATAGAAACAGCACGCTTATTGAATTTAGTAGACAATGCGTTTTGAATGTGAAGGAATTTGCTTAGAGTTTCGCCATTTTTTTAATCTTAGGTTTACAATTTTTCAGGTTGCATCGTCGTCTGTGCAAGTGCTCATCTAGCTTTCGTGCATGCAGAGGGGATTAAAGACCATGGAAACTATTACAGTTTCAGGAAACGAAAAAAAAAATTCTTCAGTTTTACTAATATTTAAATATAAAGAATCTTTGTGAATGCAGTTAAAAATTGGTCTACATATAATGTTATTTAATTTTCTTTATTTTTCGGCTTATTGATTTCAGATTTCTAAAATGAGGCAGAATTCTAGGAAGAATAAATTACTGCAACCCTCTCAAAAAGATGTTTTGAGATGGTTGATTTGAATTTGTTATGCTCGGTCTGTTATCGAACTTTTATTTTTATTCTTCTAAATAAGAATTTGAATGACTGCTGTAAGCCATTGAGAGTTTAACTGTTAATTGCTGCTCTGGGAAGATTTATGTTTGCTAAAAGTTATTAAAAAGATACGGTTAAAGTTAGATTTCTACTTCCTATTAGAATTTAAAGATGTTTTTGTTTTTTTCATGTAAAAAAGCTTCAAAGGATGTATAAAAGTTTATGAGCCAACGCAATGCAATTAAAAATATGAAAAACGTTTCTTTTTTTTTCGGTTCCAAACTGAGAAGAATTTTTATTGAAACAGTTTTCAGTTGTTGAAGCTTTGTGATATTTAAGCTAAAGAAAATCAGTCGGACCGTATTGCATCGATAGAATTTTAAAAAAATGAATTTTCTATCTTCCTAGAAAAAAAATCTCAGCAAATAAGTAAATAAAATTCTTCAAACAGTTAAAAAGGGAGCATTAAAATAAAAATTTTAAAAATGAGATATAAAAAAAAAATTGCATTGCGCCGAAATGTTTTCTCCTTTTTCTGTTTCACATTATTGAGAAGATATTTTTTTCAGTTTCAAAAGGATAAAAAGTTTTTTTTTCTTTTTTAAAGTTAAAATACGCCAAATTTATCTCTGAGAAATCTAAATTGCTGTTTCAAACGCAGATGCATGTCTTTATTTGAAAAAAAAGTTTTTTTTTCTGCCTAACTTTTACCGAGCAAAACCAGTATGTTACTACCATTGCTGGTTTGTGTACTGTAACTGCGGGGAGGAGATACCCCACACTGCTAGTGATGATTTTCGACATTATTTTAAATTTTTCCTTTTCTAATTAATTTTCAATTATTTAATTGAAAATTAATTATTAGTCAATAAAAATAATAAAATATACGAACTGATGTAGGAAAATTTTATCAAAAAATTTCTAATTTTTAAAATTATTTTCAAATAAAAATTAAGCTTTATAGGGAATTTTTTCGATTATTTTTCTTGCATTCTACACGCTTGTATACAAATATTTATGTATCTATATCCGAAAAAGAAATTCTCGAAATGCTATAAAATTAAAATGAATACGCACGGAGGGACGGTACTTACATATTTATTTATGAAAAAGTTTAACAGTGCCATATTTTTAACTAATTTTTATTCGTCAATAATTTTATTTATATTAATTTCGCTCCCTAAAATCTTATTCTCTATAATAATTATTGAAGCACGTATATATTAATAATTGTTTATTTTTAGTGAGCAATGAATTCATTGTATGATCAATTCTAAATAATGAGCAATTTTGTAGTGATTTTTGTTCAGCTTATATTTTAGGGATGCCCCCTTCTCATTTAGTATGTAGTACTGCCCTTGCATCGTTTTCTATATGCTGCAAATCCCATATTTTGCTATGCAGAACTCATTCTGTCTTGATTCTCCAAGTTCTATAACTAAATAAAACCTCGTTGAAGAAACGTAAGTGACTAAATCAATAGAAAAAATTTCCATGAATCCAAATTTCCCCGTGACTAAAGCCTGCTTCGGTTGGGTGGAAATAAATAAATTTCATTCCAAATATTTCAGACTTGTAGATTCGCGTATAGCACGTCTAAATTTTGTTTCGTTTAATGCTACAATGATGATACTGAGGAATTCAATGTGTAAAAGGAAAAAAAATGTCTTTTTTTTTAAATAACAGCATACAGTTTGAATATGAAAGCACTTATCTATCAATAATTATTTATTTTTAGCGAGCAATTCCACTCATGTCCATAAATTAAGGATAATTCAGAGTCATGCGAAAATCGAACTCTAAAATACTTATATCACCCGTGAAATGACTACACACATCTTCAAAAATCTTATGCAAATTGCAGGAAGCCACCGGATGACACAGATAGTAAGTCACAATGACGAGAATGTAAGAGAGTGATGTATGAGGAATACAGGCGAAGAAGTAAAATGGTTCGCAAGCGCTTTATAAGCCTTTCAGTGCAATAATCGCATAGTTATGACACAAAGGATGCATCTGGATGATTTTTACGTGGTAGAATTATCCGCCGTCTGGAATGTGGGCGTGCCCAGCTGGAAGTATCCGAGGAACTTGAAATCGCCCAAAGTGTCATCTCCAGGCTTTGGCAACGATTCCAAGATGATGGTAATGTGAGTAGACTTTACAGCACAGGTCATTCCCGTGTTACAATGCCGAATGAGAATCAGTATTTGGCAGTTACTGCCAAAAGAAACAGACGGAGCGCAACATCAAACAACTACCTTGTCAGCTCTCATCAGCCACTGGTACGAGAGTTTCAAGGCAGACCATGTACAGAGGCTTAGGAAAGATGGGTCTATATGCTCGTAGGCCTGTCAGATGTGTTCCACTTACTGCTAGTCACTGTCGCCTGCGGTTAGCCTAGAGTAGAGAACATGAATTGTGAACACAGAAACCGTGAGCTTGTGTGATGTTTTCCAACGAGTCCAGGTTTAGCTTGCAGTCTGATTCTCACCAGACTTTCATATGGAGAGCACCAGGTACCCGCTACCACCACAAGAACATCAATGAACGACACCGTTACGGTGCTGCAGGATTGCTCGTTTGGGGAGGAATTATTCTGGGGTCCAGAACTAACCTGCATGTTCAAATTGGAACCATAATTTGCCAAATCTATCGGGACGTCATTCTGAAACAACACTACGTTTGTTTCGAGGCGCCATGGGCTCAGAATTTGTGTTTATGGATGACAATGCCCGTCCTCACCGGGCAAACATCGTAAACGAATGTCTTCGATCGGAGGATATCACCCGTATGGACTGGCCAGCATTCTCACCGGACTTGAATCCAGTAGAGCATGTGTGGGACATGCTTGGCTGACGAGATACAGCCTATCAACCTCCTCCACCGGAACTTCGGAGAGCATTGCTGCTTGATGAGTGGTGTAATATTCGCGAAGATCAGATCGATAATTTGATACTCAGAATGCCTAGGCGTTTTACGGACTGAATTGCATAATCTGGGAGACATACTATGTTTTAACTATCATACCAACCATGTAATATTGTAAATAAGCTTTTTTTGTAATTTGTTTCAGGGAGCAAAAAATAATTTAATTAAAATGAATTAAATTAATTTTAATTAATTTTTATTAATGACATCAAACATATAGCATCTTGTTTGCTCTTTACCTTTTGTTTAATAAATAGACTTTAGAAATAAGTCACATTTGTTTTGCTTCTGACTCTTTCTTTTCCTGAACTTCCATTATCCTTAATTTATGGACATGAGTGTAACTCATTGCATGCGCAAATCCAAATAATTAAGATTCATTTTTACAAAATGATAATCGTCATGATATTCAAAATGATTTATTAATATTTAAATATTAGTGAGTTTGATAATTTATTGCAAGAAATTCGTTTAATATTAATGGTGATATAGCAAATATAAATGCCGCTGAAGGCATACATCCCCACCCTGTTATGTTACTTCGAAATAAGAGTGAAATAAGTGGACTATTATTGTATTATATTAATTAATTAGCATTACTTAAATAACCGCGTAAAAATATTTACGAGGTGTTACAAAATGTCATTTACAAACTTCAAGTGCAAGTTAGAAATGCAGGAGCAAATTATTTTTACGAAGAATATAGTGTCGGAAATGCAGGAGGGAGCTGTTTCAGGGTCTTTTTTCCAGTGAATAAAGAAAAAGAAATGGCTGCACTAGATAATCTTGGAATTATTGGAATACAGATTCACAACATGACTAATAACATGCGAAGTGTATGTCGCTTCAGTAAATGATTTCAGCACTCACTTTTAGCATTCAAAGGTTTTGTTTTTGATACTACACCCTTCTTGTTCTTATAATATAATTTCTACAAGGCTGGATTTGACGCGCAATGATATTCATAAAACTGGATTGTTGTGCTATTGTAAATTCGTATTGCACTAAATCTGCGTTATATATTCAATACGGTGTAAACAATTTTTTTTCTGAATGCAAAGAATCCCTTATAATGTTTCCTAAAAACTTTAAACCTTTATTTAACACAAAGGAATACTTACATTGGCTTCTTTGCTTTAACAATTCCACCTTGTACGTAGAAAGGATTTTTTTTATAAAACTAATTTACCCTAAAAGCTTTCAAAAGTCTTTTGCAATCCCCTGTCATTTACCATACTTCCCATTGCGATGTTGCTGAATGTTAAACATTTAATTGTAACCATCATTTTACAAAAGATGATTCGTTTTATATTATTAGTATATAACTTAAACAGTCTTTTCATTGGGATAGTAAAAGCGGCTGCTGGAAGGTTGATCAAACTCATTGGCATCAATTCATTTACAATCTTATCCAGAATTTTGTAATAGACTCATCATTTTTCAGTATTTGTTGCTACTATTCCAATGAAGAAGTAAGAAGGTCTTTAATTGTGAAATTAGTCTTTTTTAAGCACTTTTATTTCATTTGATTCGCTACTTTTTCAAAAGATGGTTCTAACTGATTTTTTTGACACTAGTTATATACAAGAAGTCAGATATTTTTATATACGTAGATATTATAGAGGACAATAAACTGTATTAAAATTTTCGAAACTTAGTTATTAATTTATGATAAATTAAATTAAATTTTGATTTTATAACCGTAGCGCCATCTAGCAGCTCCATTTAGAATAAATCAATGGCAAGATTTCGTAATATTTAAGATAATGAATTATAAATTAAAAGCTAAAAATCAGACGTTATTAAAAATATTTGTTTTAATTTACTAATAGAAATGTTTTCTAATACCGTGTCAAATCATAATTCTTAGTTTACGTTTGATGAATTATTCATATTATGTATCATTCATAGAAATGCATCTTTATTGTTAGCAATTAATCTTCATAGTCTGCAATTTCGTGGTAAAATTACTGTTATATTTTCTAAAAAAAGAAAATTTATAATTTGAAATAATTATTTGGTAATGTGATTGTATTGCCTATTTTTAATTTTTTTTCCTGAATGATAATAGTCAATGGTTGCTCTTCCTTTTTCGAATTGAATTTTTAGAGTAAATAATTTTGTGAAAATCAAATTATTGAATTTGGTTTAAAAAATTACTGACGATAATATACTTACTAATTTTCTTTCTGACAATTTTAATACTTTGTTGCTGTTATATCAAAATGTCGCACGTGAAAAAATGTAACACAGTAAAACAAATGAAATTATAATATCGATAATCCATCGCAATTTATTTAAAAGAAGGTATATGTAATCTATACAATTGTTTTACGCCAATAAAATGTTTTGGAAGATTTGACATACGACATTTTGTTATAGCAGTGACGACTTGCTTCTGTTTTTACCGAAATTATAAAATTTTGATTTGTTTAATGGTTCAAAAATTTTAAACTTAGAAATGAAAATATCACTATCACGCAAAGTTAACAAATTTTTATTTTTTTCTCATCTTTCAAATTGTCTCATTTTACTTTTTTCTGAGTTCCTTTGAAATTTAGATTGTGTAACAGAAGATAAAAAAGTGGAAGCTGGAAAAAATTTCAGTTGAATGCAATATTTTTAAGTGTAATAAAAATAAAGGTTATCCAGAACCTTTTGAGCGAAATAAATTTTTGGATTCAGACATTGTCGTAATTTCGAGAAGGTTTTGTATTTAGAGATATTAAAAGAATCATTTTTCCTAAAAATTCCACTTATTCGAGAAAAAAGACTTTTTTTGTTAGTTGAGAACTGTTGCTGATCACAAAAAGGTAATAAACAAGACTTGAGCGGAAACATTTTTAATATTGAAGTTAGAAAATGAAGCATTTCATTCGGCTTTTAGTTGAAGAGATTACTTTGAAAGACTGCGCTCTTAAATTATAACAACTAAATTTTTTAAATGAAAATCTGTTTTTCAATTTTTAGTTAAATCTATGAAGATTTTAAAATATTGTTCAAAGTATTTAACTTATTTTATAACAAATCTTTCTTAACTATATAGTATGATTTCTATTCCACGCAAATGCAAATTTTAGATACGATTTTATAAAATTTGCCTAACTGTTAACAAAGTCTTGTGGAAGCTCACATCGCACTCAAGACTCGAATTTCAAAGCACATTCAGTTCAAATAGTCACATCATTTGCATATTTCTTGCGCTAACTTATGCACAGAAGCCAATTGTGTATTTAGTCGAGAAATAATTACACGACTAGGCATTGAAGGAAAACTTTAATTACTGATCACATTCTTTCAGAGTTCGTAATAATTTTGACGAAAGAATAAATTTCAATCAATTTTTTTTATCAAATTAGATTTTTTAATTAAATATTAAAAATGAAATGTCTAATCTTGTTTTCTATTATTATTATGCACTTTTATCTTGCTTTGACTCTTTTTAACGAAATATCGTGATAGGATTACACTGAAATTTGTAGAATTGCTTTTGCCACAAAAAAAGTTTCTTTATCTTATTTAAGAGCCGAGTGTCATCTAACTACTTAGATGTTTTAAATCTTCTTTTTGACACATTTTTTTTTCAATTTAAAAAAAATAAAGAAAAGTTTTGAATGTACAGAAAGACGGATTGGTAATTAAAAAATTTATTATTGAAATGATTGAACTCAATTACCAATAAAATATGTCATACAACCTTTTTGAAAAACCCCCTAAACCAACGAAATCCTCCTAGGAAACTTTTTAAGATGAATTAATTCACCGGAAATTTTATTTTTGTAGGGTGATTTCTGAAGACAGTTTTGCTCTGATAAAATGAATAAAGGGAATAAATTACGACCATTTGCTACTTTCTATTTAAAAAAATTGGCATCAGTTTGAAATTTTTTTAAACTTTACAGTGAAAAAAAATGAATTCATAAACAATCTTCTTTAAATGTAATGTTATATGAGTCGAAGGGGTTATTATTAACCTGTCTTGCCAACGAAATCATTAAAATCATTTCTATTGCTGAAACGATATTCGTCAACTGATATGTGTATCATTTCCTATAGTAGCTTAAACAGTATCTGTATATACAAAACGCTAAAGTACATGGCACAGAAATCTCTCTAATTATTTATTTTTAAACAGTCCATTCAATCAGAGGAAAGGAGATATAAAAAATATCAAGAAATAGGTTTTAAATAGAAAGCTTAATATGCAAGAATAGACTTAACAGTCACCAGATGGATAATAGTTATAATTTGCCTACGAATTTGATATTGATATATTTCCAAGCAATTATTTTACGAAAACAGTGTTTTCATTATCTTAACCCTTAACTGGGGACGTGCGGTCTGTGAGACCGCTAGCGATGGATTTACGGTCACCCCTATTCTATTTTTAGCTCAATCGAATGGACTGACCCTGTAGCTTCCTGTTTTGTGACCTTCAATACACGTGCACCTTTTCAACCGATTTCAGTGGAGGCTTTTTAAAATAATTCAGTTATTTCGTCGAGTGCGATCTCTGAGACCGCACCACCCTGTTAGTGTCCCAATGCTAAACAAGGCTTAGCAGATTGCTCTAAAATATCATCCAATTTACTGATCCTATTACGAAGCAGTGCTCCAGACACTTTTAAATGAAGCAGTAAGTGATTTTAGTGATACGGATAATTGTACAGAAGATTTTTTCGATGAAAGTTCGCATTCAACTGATTCTGATATTTATGTTTAAACAGAATTAAGTTTTCTAGTGATAATGTATTTTGAAAAATTTATAAAATATATTAATATACCAAGAGATATATATACAGAATTTACCGGTTGATTTTTATACTAGCTCTTAACATGTATGTTAAAAATGCCCTATAAAACCGTGCTATGAAAGTCACACAAGCCGATAAAAAAAGGGCAATTTTACCCATTGTCATTTTTTTTTTATTTTTCATATAATTGTTGAATTATACATTATATTGCCTTCTATGTGCCTTTATATATTGTAAAAATAAATATGATTTAAAAAGTAAAAAGTAATGTTTTTTCAAGAATATTATTTATTGTAACATGTAATTTGGGAAGAAAATGTATTTCCCAACGCATTTCCTTGTTTTAATGATAATATATTTTGAAAAATTTCTAAAACGTATCTGTATATCAAGAAAAATATCTGCTAAATATATTGACAGTTTTTCATACTAATACTTTCATTAGAAAATTTAATTTGAGTGTAAATGAAATGCGGTCTCGTAGACAGCACCTCCCCAGTTATGTTCTAAAATTTCACCTCCCCAGTTAAGGGTTAAGACTCAAAAAATATTCTTTCTAATGATAACAATTTCATGCTCGTGGAGCCTTTTCCTTAACTGAAATAACATTTTTCCTTAACTGAAATAATAAGCCGAGCCATATAATCGTATATAAACATTAGCCAAATGTTTCGACTAATGTACCATACTTTACATCATAGTTTCACTTTCTCGTGATTGCCATTTTTACATTTTCAGATGTTTGGATTTCGTAGACATTTCATGTTTCGATGTTTTTATAAATTGATATAAACATTTTAAAACTATGACTGTGATATAGCTACCTAAAGATGGTTTTGTGCTACAAAACACAAATGAACTTAAAGCGTTGTCATATAATCTATAGAAACCAAGTACGATTGAACGGTATGTTTCAGATACTTTTGGCAATTAGGTTCTCCTGTTAGCTCGGATATATCTTTAATGGGCGTTGGATTTGTCCCTATCACTTACGAGACGAGCTCTATTGATCTCTAAGAGGTCCTTTGTGTAATTATACGGAGTCATTTGTTTCTCAAACATGTTACCTTAAACAAATGCATTATGCAGCTTACTCAGTGCAAATTCAATGATGCTTGCGAACACTCGGCGAGGATGAACAACACTTGGCATCGCCCTTTCTGAGAAATATTTGATTATCCTAAGATTTACAGATTTATATGTTGTAAAGCTCATTTAAATACACGTTGAATGCTTCCATGTAATTTAATTATGGATATATGCTAAAAGTAGCACTGCATTATATTATACCAGTAGACGCTTCAGGCGATCATCTGGTTTCTGGAAATATTGTTTATATTTGATTTCCGATAAATGATTCAGATATACATGTCTATGATTTCGCCAAATCGCCTGACATTAACGTCATGTTATTTTAAATGTTTTACATAAATTCGCTTTATATCTAATATATGAAAATCTCGTGTCACGGTGTTTGTGTTCGTACTCCTCCGAAACGGCTCGACCGATTTTTATGAAATTTTTTATGTGTATATTGCAGGTATGAGAATAGGTCGTAAAGTATATTTTATAAAACTAGGCAATTAGGGTGCTCCTATCCACGTTCAACATACACTGATGAGATCAACGCTTGCTTGAAATCATCGCCATTGAGGTGTAATGTTGAAAAAGTCCAGCTAAAAATAAACATGCACGTCCAAATGCTACAAGATCCATCTGCTGACACATTCTCGGATCAATTGTTAGATATCGGCGATGGAAAAGTTGCTGTCTATGAAAATACTGGATGCATAAACTTGCCCACTAATTTCTGTACTATCCTTGATTCGCATATTCCCGATGCACGCACACAATACATAAATCATGCGTGACTGGCAGAAAGAGCCATTTTGGCAGCAAAAACTGTGGACGTCGGCGATTTAAACTTCAAGATACAACAGTCATTGCCAGGTGACTTGGTATCATACAAATCGATCGATACAGTTTGCGATGCTAATGAAGCTGAAAATTATTCAACAGTTTTTGAACTCACCGGATTTGTCAGGCATGTCGCCACACCTTCTACGACTGAAGTTGGATCTCCTGTTATTGTACCCACCACTTCTGTGCAATGGCACGCGATTGGTCATTAAAAAATTGATGGAAAACGTTATCGAAGCCACCCTTTTGAATGGCTAATTCCGAGCCGAAAATGTTTTGCTGCCACGAATTCCAATGGTTCTCACAGACAAGCCAATCGAATTCAAACGCTTTCAATTTCCTATTAGATTGGCATTCGAAATGGCAATCAATAAGTCGCAAGGTCAAATGATGTCTGTCTGCGGCTTAGATTTGGGAACACCACGTTTTTTTCACAAGGACAATTATACCTGGCATGTTCTCGCGTTGGCAAACTATCGAGCTTATTTGTGTTGGCTAAAGACGGACTGAGAAAAAATATCGTACACTCAATTGCTCTTCGAAAGGAATATGGATTTTCTTTTATTTCATTTTTATACTTTAGGACAAAAAATATATTACTTTTTTCACTTTACGTTTAACTTTTAAGAGATCAAACAATGTATATGTTGTTTACGTTAATTTATCGGCAGTCATCGTCTACAGTGCTCCATTCCTCTTTCTGTCATAGATCCCATCCCCACACACAATACATTCTTTATTTTTTAATTAAAAACCAAAATATTCACTAGAAATAATTTATATGGCAGAATAACGTTTGCCGGGTCATCTAGGTGTTTATAAACTCTTCTAATAGGGGACACTCCTACAACATCATGGGGCAATTACGAACGTAAATATTCTGGTTCATCTATCATCTAAATTTTGTGATATTGTAAATTCACTTTTTTATTTGTAAAGTAAACAACACATACATAGATATTAAGGAGAATATTTCTTCTTTAGATTTCAACTATGGAAGAAAATTACATGATTAAATATTTAATGAAGCAATAGAAACGGTTTGATTGTCAGGGTAAATATGTAATCTATTATAGGAAATTTGGTTAAAAAATACATTTAAAAATTTGCCAAAATTCAGCTAAGATTTCCCGAAAAATCAATGCATCGTGCAAGTGAAAAACCAAATGGGATTCAAACAGCAGTGAGGCGTGTGTTGACTGACATGATGGATTCATTAACAATAATTTTTTTTATCAAGAATGTGGCAGGAACTCGAATGCCGCGTATATATTTGCTGTTTCGCCGGAGATGCACACATAGAATAGCTGTAGAAGAATCATTCAGGTTTCCTGTCAAGTTTGATTCATCGAAATAAATTAATTCATAGGTATGATTATTTTTGTTCCATTTAATATGAATCGCCTTATATATTGTTTGATATCATGAAATATTTTGCTTTTCAAGTATATATTACATTTCTGAAAAAAGTTTTAATGGTTTGTAAGCTATTAAGTCGGTGCAACATTAGGACTTTTAGCCACGTTGTTAGATTCCATTTGACTTCTTAGACTCAAATCTTTAATCTAAACTCAACTAGTTTCAACTCAAACTAGGATTCAACTAGAATTCTCCAATTCTGCTTCCTTGTCGCCAAGCTACTACAAATTCCATTAACTTGTCGAATCAAATGCATTAAAAGCAAAATTGTTGAAAAAAAAACTTGAAAACATTATAAAATTTTTAAAATATATTGAATGCGCAACTATGTTGTATTTACAAAAGACATACTTTCATTCTGATTTTGTACATAATTTTTTTTATTTCACCTTTTCTAATATAGATTATTTTAAAACATTATTTTAGAAATTATTATAAACATACGCATATAAAAGTTCTAAGGGAAAATGTAGCAGACAACAAGACTTCCGAATGATATCACCGAGGGTTTTATTTTTATCATTGATAAATTCCGAAGAGTTAGAATGTTTGCACTTCTGTCGGCTTTTGAATTATTCATCGTTAGTTCGGAGTTCGGAATTATGTGAGATTTTATTTACTGATATAGAATAAAATCTGCACTCGATGTTTTTTGAAATTTATTTTCTGCTTTGAGTATAATGGTGTTCCTAACCATTCTCAAAGCTTTCTTTATTTCCAAATATCTTCTTTTTTTAAAAAAAATTATTCATGTCATACGGAATATCATTTATTATTTACTTTAACACTACTTAGGCTATATTGAAAATTTTTAATGATGTTATATTTGTTTGACTGAAGAAATTTATGAAAGGCAACGACTAAGTCATGATTAGAATTTTTATTTGACAGCATTATACTATCTGAGAATAAACAATAAACAGCAAAATGGAGAAACAATGGTGTGATTAAATTTATTTCATTTAATCCTTCATAACTGGTACATTAAAATCACGCTAAACGAGAATAATACGCATACGAATCTTTAAGTGAAACACTCATTTCCCGAAACATTTTCCACATGAATCCATGTAAAATAGAACAATGAGTTCCTTTCCGAAAAAGGAACTTAAAAAAATGTATAACAATGTTATTTATTATTTATCATAATGCTTTTCTTATCAGAATAAGCGATACTTGGATACAATTGAAAATTTCGAGTAAATTAGACAGAGCATCATCATTAAATGAATTTGTAGTACCCATAGTTACTGCTTTATTAGGGTGATGCTTTTCATTGTAATTCCCCAGGCTTCATTGTAATTCCCCAGCATCTCCGTCATTTCACTGAAGGTTTGTTGCGTCTATTATTTCTTCCACTCCTGACCAAAATCTCCTCCGTAGCATTTTGCAGGACACAAAATGCAGCTCTATAAATTCTAGTTACGTTTTACCACCAGTTCATTGGGGCCGCGGTGGCCTGGTGGTACGGTCTCGGCTTCGGAACCAGAGGGTTTCAGGTTCGGGACCCGATTCCACCGAAGAACCTTCGTGTAAGAGGGTCAGTTGCACGTTAAAACCGTCCTAACCAAACGTCCTCCCGCTGGTGTGGAGTGGAGAGGGGGGTGCCAGTTCAGGTGTCGTCCTCTTCATCTGACCGCGGTTCAAAATTACGAAGTCCGTCCCAAAATAGCCCAAGTGTTGCTTTAAACGGGACGTTAATATAACTAAACCAAACCACCAGTTCATCAATCTAGTTTTTCATCCACGCCTAATATTATAATTTTGGCCAGTGGCATATAATATCGTCTATTAAGGATCTGTAAGCACCTACTTAAACTCCTTGGAGTCGCGTGTGAAAACGGTTTCCGGTTAAAACTTCTTTAATGAAGATATAAGGATTCTTTAAAAACAACGGCCAGCTTGTTTCTTGTCTGTAACTGTTTAGCAATGTAATAATTGTTAAACACACTGAAAACGTCTGTAAGACAAACTACAGAATACCACTTATCGGAAACTCAATAACATGAACGTCAAATTCGTCAAATCGATTTTGAAAGAAAAAAATGAAAAAAAAATTATTTATTAAAATAGAATATGTATTGTCCCGCTCATAATTAATCTTTATACATATATATATAAATAATGAAACTTTGCGCATAATTTTACTTGTAGTTTCTTTTTTTGCAACATTTACAGGATTTAAAAATGTTATTAGCCTGCTCTTGTTATGTTTTATTTCATGAATTTAAGGTTCAAAATTTCTAACTTGGACTTCATTTCATTTAATATCCGGGCTTTATCTTAGTTTCCATAGATCCGAATCGGCCTGACCACTGGATAGATCCCCAAGCAGCAAAAGAAAGCTGGCTAATCATTGGCCGAACATCGCTCCACGAAACGCGGAAGGTCGGGGCGAGGCCACCTGCGGCATCGCCCCGAAATTGGTCATGTCCCCCGATAAAACGCAAGGCGATGATCGCCGCGACTTTTTTCAGACGAATCTGCCGATCATTTCCCGACGTGTATTATCACGGGCGACTTCATAATGAGCATCATGCGGTGTGTTTTATCAATGGGCGATTCGACACCAATCATTTCCCCATGTATTTTAGCAATGGGCGACCAAATACCAATCATTAAACGATTTATTACTGAATAATTGCAAGAATCATACTGAAATATTGGTTTATTGGTTATTCCATTTTCTCAAACTCTATAAACTAGTGTCATAATATTTAAAACTATAGTACTTTCAAAATTTTGTCCAATGAAGGAAAATACGAAATATTTTGCGTAGTTTATTTTTCTTTTTTACCTATATATAATTTTCTTTATTACTTATTTTGATAAATTGAAAGCTGTATAAAACACTTGCTTGCGATAGAATGTCGTTTCCCATGATTTTAATTTAAAATTTTCTTCAAATTTTTAAACTATTATTATTGCATATATTGTACTGTTTTCTTACCCTCTACAATTTTTAAATAATAAAATGAATTTTTTTATTGATATCTTTAGAAAATTAAACAAATGTTAAAATAATTTAAAATAATTTCAAAGTTGATAATCTGCACACCTATCCATATATAAGGTTTATTTCCTTACTTTATATTTCCTATTTATTTTATTTCATTGTTTAATGTATTAATTAATTAGGATAAAATCCCGATTCCTTAGGATAGATAGATTTCCATTAATGTAAGTATTATATATACTGAAAGCTGAGGTATAGAGCTTGTCGAGCGCATCGCCAGTTTTGGAGGCAGTTTAGCCTCAACCAATGATAAACAAATAACCCAAAATAGCATATGTACAGGGTGTTGCCGAATTCGACTGACAAATTCAGAAGGGTGATAGTAGGCATAGGTGGATAAAGAATCACCATACAACATGGGGTCCCAAACGATGATTTATGGGGGAAAATATCAAAAATATAAAGAGTCGGAGAACTATTGAAAATTCTAAAATATTAATAAAAAAATAACAAATGGTGTTCCAACTACGAATTTTTTAAAAAGTAACAGCACATTTTGAAAGATTTTTATTTCATGCTGGTAACATGCGGATTTTATAATTTAGGGGGGTCTTAAATGACTGAAAACGAAAAAGTAATTTAGAACCCATATATGCAAAAAAGTTAAAACTTGAAGAAAAATAAAAGCTTGGAAATGTAAGGAATTTAAGGAACTCTTAAATTTGATATAAGCCTGTAGTGTGAAAACTGGGGAGTTTTAAAGATATTCAAGAAAAACTAAAATGGGAACCAGAAAACATCGCTGCAACATCAATATCGATGTTCGCAGAAAGCGTTGTCAAATTCGAAAGATAAATTCAGAGCAAGGATAATAGGCATTAATAGATGAAAAATTACAAGGAAACATACGGTCGCAGGTAGCGTTTTTCAATGAAAATCACAAATTGTGTGGAGTTCGAAAGCTGGATGCTTGATACCACACAGGAAGCTGCACACTTTTCTGCTAGTGTTTTATTCTCAGATGAAGCCTGCTTTACCAGATAAGGTGTTCTCATATTTGGTCATTCGAAAATCTCCAATCACTATATTGTCGAACTTACAAAACAAGTTTGATATTAACATCTGGAAAAAGTCATCAATTGTGACCGCATCTTCTGCTCGAACGCCTCAGCGGCGCAAAGTGTCTTGTTTTCTTCCAGCACTTCCTCCGGATTGACTGTAGGCAATTGTAAGCCAGCACCAGCACATTTTAGTTGCATTTGTGAAATCTGAATTGTTGCGAATGAAGTTTAACGGTTACCAATTCTGCAATGCTTTTTAATGAATACTTGTTCGTTGCTTTTAGTTTTCTCAAACGCATGAAAAATTTACATACGAGAAGGCTTCCTCTCTATTACCTTGTTCCTAATCCTAGGCCCTAATTCATAGGGCCATTTTCTTCGCCAGATTCATTCTCTTTTCGACATCTGTTTTTGCGATTTTCACTGAATAAACGTTACCTGCGACCCTATGTTTTCTGGGAATTTTTCATCTACTTAATGCCTGTTATCCTTGCTCCGAATTTGTCTTTCGAATTTGACAACACTCTCTGCGAACATCGGTACTGATGTTGCAGCGATGCTTTCTGGCTCCCATTTTAGTTTTTCTTGAATATCTTTAAAACTCCCCAGTTCTCACACTACTCACTTATATCAAATTATAGACTATAAAATTCTTTACATTTTCAAGCTTTTATTTTTCTTCAAGTTTTAATATTCTTGCAAATATGGGTTTTAAACTACTCTTTCGCTTTCAGTAATTTACGACCCCCTAGATCATCAAATCCGCCATCATCATGTTACCTACATGAAGAAATACTTTTAAGAAAGTTTTTTCATTAAAAAAAAATTCATAGTTGAAACAGCATTTGTTATTTTTTTATTAATTTTTTATGGTGTCCAGCAGTTTTTCGACCCTCTATATTTTTGCGATTTTCATTTACTAAACGTCGTTTGGGACCCATGTTGTATGGTGATTCTTTATCCTCTTGATGCCTACTATCTATCATCCTTCTGAATTTGTCGGTCGAATTTGGCAACACCCGGTATATATATATATATATATATATATATATATATATATATACAGTGTGTGTGTATTATGGTCAAAGCCCGAAATCGGCCAATTCGCGATCTGGCGAATGTTGCTGTAAACTTACAGGCCAATGTCCGATCTTTTCTTGATTTCGGGCTTTGGCCGGCCAATTCGCGAAATGGCTTGGGACGATCGGCCAAAGTTGGAAGAAAGGAATCAAGAGCAGATTGTTTTACACTCTGTTAAAAATGAAGCATTTAAAAATGAGTACTTCTGTGTACTGTTTTTTTTTTTTAAGTACAATTGTTTTAAAAACCTGTTATAAAACCTCAAATATAAGTAAACCTCTGAGCTAAAAATAAGCTTGTAATATATAAAAATATGATCTCGTGTTATTCTATTCTCATATTAAAGCCATAATAGAAATTATTCAGTGAACGTATATGCTGTAACAACGTGATAGTGTGAAGATTAGATTTGCGCCCATCAAAATGAACGAATTATATCTTGAGCAAAGGAGTTGCGTATCGTGTATGAATACAAAGGCAAATTGAGTATTCAGTTTTTAATTACCTTTAAGGGTGATCCTTAGTCTTTTTCTGCTCCATGGACCTAATGTTAAAGATCCCAGATCACATTGTCTCCCGAAATATCGCTTTAAAAATATGAATTTTTTTTGCAAAGACAAATAGCAAAAATAAGGGCTAATTAAAACAAATATGAAGGACAAATAGTTTTGTTATTAATATCATTTAAAGACATTTCTTTGTTGGCACCATCTGTCGAATTTCACATACAACATGTCCTTATTTATATTTTATACATGAATGTCATTATATTTATTTACCACTAGTCGCCTTTGGTGACCAGCCGGTTCACCAGTATTAATGATCGCTAAAATTTTCAATTAATGTAACTTGTTCTATTAGTAGCTTTTTCTGCAAAATATTTTTGAGCTTCATATTTTGGTAGTTATATGATTCAGTCGTACTTTTATGTAGGCCTTAAACAGTTCGGTTTCATTGTACTACTTTCCCTAATGTTCTGTCAGTATCCATAAAATTTCTACTTTAAATTAAAGTGGAAATGTTAAACTGCCATCAATATAAAAGCTTTTTATATTTAAGCTAACCATGTCTTTTTTTAAATATGAAAATTGAAATCAGAGTCATTTGGCAGTAAAATTATATGTGCACAGCAGAATAATTTATATAATATCTTAAAGAATTATTCAACAAAAATTTCTCTGGTTCATCGTAAAATTAAATTTTTACTTTCAAAAGGACGATGCAAATGAAAATATTTTATTTTATTTCAGTCAATAAATTGCGAATTTTAAATTTTACACAATCCTTTGGTTCCAAGGAATCATATTCTGCGAAATACTCTTGACGCCAACTTTTAAATAAATAAATAAACATCCTTATCTTTTACGATGACTCTGACCGATTTATGAAGTTTGTATGCATCAGTTTTAGAATAATCAACATTTTTATAATCACAGGCCAATCCCTGTCGAGAAGCCCTGCAGAGGATTAGCGTATCTTCATTGGGACATTCGGTGAAGTAGTCGAAAATCGCCAGTTTTTATAGAAGAGTGATATTGAAATGTCATAAATCAGTCAGTTTTAGTAATTGATTTAATTGGTTGATTTTTTATTAAAAATATTGGTGTTTCAAGAATATTTTGTTAAATATGATTCAAAGGGCAGAGGACCTATGTAAAAATTTAAAATTCCTGATTCATCGGAGCATTTAGACTAAAGTTATATTAAATATAATTATTTAGTTCCTTTAGACTATTTTGTTAGCAAATGTATGCCCCAAATTAGCTGATGGTCGCTGATTAGAATGATTATAAGTATATTAAACTATGTTTGCCTTAAATTAAATTGTTTTATTGAATTAATAATATAGGTATTGTCAAAGCTCATAGAAAACTTTTCCTTTTTGTACTTTTCAGAAAATATCTTTTTTTTTTCATTTTATACAGACACCTGCCGAAAATTTCAATTTTGTTTATTAAATTTGCTATAATAGTTGATTTATTTTTTAATTTAAACTTCTATCAATGTGATAGCAACACGTTGATAAAAGCTATTTTTTTAAAACTTGACGTGCTCATGCAGATTAAATTTTAGCATAATTTAATCTAAGCATAATTTATAAATTAAATTTTAAGCTTTAATTAAAAAAAGCTTTAATTTGATGCAAAAATCGATTTTGTGCAGTAATATTTTCTGGTTATAGCGACAAAACGCCGAAATTACACTTAATTTTTAATTAAAATTCTAATTAAAAATTTTAAAAAATCGCTCTACGGTGCACATTCCCGACCTCCAAGGTATATATATGCCAAATTTGATAACTGTATGTCAAACGGTTTGGACTGTAGAACACCAACACACACACACACCCAAACATACATTGAGCTTTATTTATAAGTACAGATTATCACATTCCCTGCCACTTCGCCTTCATTCCCTGCCAAGGACTCCCTGCCATTTCGCGAAATGGCCAGCCAAAGTAGAAAATACAATATTAATTGCAAGTATTTCGGACTTGGGCCAAACCTCTTGGACAGTTCGCGAATTGGCTGGCCAATTCGCGAACTGGCCGTACTTCGGGATTCGGGCCGTACTTCGGGATGACATATTCCATATTTGGCTAACCTTTAAAATATACATTATTTCACCATTTTCTCAGAAATAATTTATCATCTGCATGTATTAAACATAAATTACTATAAAAAATGAATTTTTCGGAAAAGGGCCTTTTCAGATCAGCATTGTGAGCAATCAAAATTCATTTTACCAACTGGTGCAAAATCCATATTTCAACAGTCTAAAAAAGAAAATACTTCATATATATTCGATGTAGATATATCGGGTGATTCTTTAAAAAACATATGAATACGGTTAAAGTCGGAATTACGAATTTGTAAAGTAAAAACATACCGAGTGTGTTGTTACATAGCAAAAATATGGTAAACGGAATGTTTATGATAATGCATTTTATTGAATTTGAACATTTATACAAAACGGTACAGATGAATAGAATTATGAAATAGTATTCTTGGAACATTCAAACATTTTGTCTCCGTGGATAAGCACGGCGTTGCTGCTGCATTAATCCAATAATGGGTTCACTGAGCAATCCCTGTTCTTGTCGCTTTTCAAAATAGTGTTAGGGTAATTGGTTTATTATACAATAGGAATGGAATAAAAAGAACATTCGTACGTGAAAAAAAGCGACTGAAATTCAAGTTTCGTGTAATATTCAAGATTACTTTCTTTTTCTTCGAATTATCGAATAGATCCCTTCTTTGTCATGTAATTCACGAAACGGAGTTATAAATAGGTAAAACCCTTCTCTTGTTATGTAACGTATTTTCCATTCAGAAACATTGCTTTTACAATAAAAAATAAAAGAAATGCTTCAATGCGTATAATGCATTTGAACCACTACGCCTTTGTGTCAAATTTTTGTTTCAATTGTTGAGAAAAATATGTCTAAAACACAAATTTGATTTTCGTATATTACTAATCCATTCCACGGATTAACTCGTCATAGATCACTCTATAGATTCAATAAAAACGGTAAATTCAAGCCAAAAGTGACGATTTCGTAAACTATAGTAACCTACTACTGTGTAAGGTGTTCTCAGGCATGAAAAGCGTATTAGGGAATATGTGAGAAAGTTTGGGGGAATCCACATCCGCTGATTTAACAACAATAATTGAGACGACGAAACTTGTCTGTTTAACTATGGTGATTCCATCCTTCAAAACAAATTTACTAAATACCCAACTATGTGAACAATTTCCTTTTTTGAGACTTATGGGCAAGATAAACATATTTGCAATTATATTGAATTAGATTAGGATTTTGTTTCTCAGGAATGAATTTAGGGCGCTAATCATAGCTGATATTCTTATTTAACTGTAATTCTTATGTATGTATATGTCAATAGTATGCAATTTCATATGTCCATGACAGGTCAACCGTACCATTTTAGTTCCGTAAGACTACGTGTAACTTCATGTATTCAATGCTCAATTACATTTGTTCATAACCGAGGCATCACACGATTCGGTTTCTTCCAGTTATATGCAGATCTTGCCAATCAGTACAGTATTTGGAGGTTTTACATAAACGGAAAACATGCGTGACATTCAAAAGTCTAGATAGCTAATGTTAAAAGGGGATAACACTGGCTAGCTATTGTAAAGCATTTAATCCATGCCGAAGAATACTGACGATTGACACTTTTTATATAGCATATCTTTTATTAATGTTTTGAAAAAAAAAGAACATTTTTTTCAATTATCTTTTATATTTTAGTCTAATTTAATATGAATTATAGCAACTATTGCTGAAACTTGAATTTAATTTTTATGATATACCACCACTAGGAGGCGCTATTATTATTTAAACAAAATTTAATTTACTATTTTAATAAATTAATTAATAAATTCTAATAATATTAAAATAGTATATTGGCATCAAAAATATGTTAAGTGGAGAAAATTTCAAGAGACCTGCAAATCAGGAAGTGAATAAAAATTTCATCCTTATGAGACAAATTAAATAAATGAGAGTAAAAATGTAATATTTAAAAATGCTACGAATTATCTTAACGAATCATGTCTTTCACGCACAAGCACAGATAGTCATTTCAATTATAAAAACGGTTTATCATAAAAAGTAGCAAGAAATATAATATGTAGTTTTCTTTTTATATAGATTTATCAACCTTCTATTCTTATTGCAATCCACTTTAAATAATAACCGAAAGTCAAATTAATTTGGAATTTTCTATTTCAAAAATTGCTAATTGCACATCCTCTTCGTAAAAAGTTCCAGAAGATAAGTTTTACAAGCATCGAAGGAGCTAATCATGTCACGTAAATTAGAACAAGGTCTGGTAGTTCGATAGATAATAAATTAAACACTTTTTTTTTCTCTAAGAAGAGAATGGATTTTACCCCGTTGTTTTTATTTAAAATTCCCCTTTAAAAAACACATTAATTATGAAAAGTTCATAATGCCCCAGCTTTTGGTATTTTAATCCCATCCAGCTGAGAGAGATGTTAACAAAAACGTTTTTTCAACGAATTCATTTTCCAAAAAAGCAGTTTCCATAAGCTTGTCATTCGCAACATGCGGTTTGTGTTTATTTTTGGAGTTTACGAAAACAACCCATGTAAAATTAATTAAACCATTTTGAGGTGTTTAGCATCTTGGAATGCTTTTGTTTAGAATAAGTAATTAGAAAATGTCGAAGCTTATGTTTATAACTTGAGTTAATAAAAAAAAAATGTTGAGATGAATTGAGGCTACTTTTTATGCAGTAATTTATGTTGTGACAAATTGTTGCCTGCATTAAACAGATTGTAGATGGTTTTTATTGGGAAAAAAAAAGAAATATCTTTTGTTCGTAAGGCTGAAAGGAGATGCTTATGTTTCTTTATTATTCAAATTTCTTTCACGTCTTATTCAAGTTAGATTTATTACTATTCTTAAAGCTTTTGTGCATAATTTTTGAAATTTTTCTAAATGCCGTTTTTTATAATGGTTGGTTTTTTTAATCTAATTTGAATGAAATGTCAGTTCTTTTTTGTAGTGACACATTCTAAATCTAAATTAAATCTTAATTAATTTCCTAATTTTTATCTTAATTTAACCCATATTAACTTTATTCTAAAATGTTCTCTTATTTCCTGATCCAATTCCAGTTTTTTTAAAATTTAATTAATGCTACAGAAGTTCTGTGAAACTGCTTAAATCAACGTTTCTCGCTCACCGAGTGAAAGGATAAAAATCTACCGACTTAAACAAATTCTTTTAAAAGATCCCTATAATTCTCTTACCTAACTCAACACGTGTAAAGAAATTCCTATCAGAATCTCATGGTTCATAATCATGGGGATAAATATTTCGTTTGCTCTTTTTTCTTCTCGCTCTTGTGTTGTGAAGTTGATTGACTACCTCGTCCCTTCTTGCTTGCA
The DNA here is from genome assembly GCA_026543865.1 of Argiope aurantia. Taxonomy (NCBI): domain Eukaryota; kingdom Metazoa; phylum Arthropoda; class Arachnida; order Araneae; family Araneidae; genus Argiope; species Argiope aurantia. The sequence continues at coordinate 26,675 of JAPMOR010090806.1, read as the reverse complement.
AATAAATTATGCCTTCCGGGATGTAATAAAATTGAAGTTTAAAAGTTCAAAGTTGTTTATCTATCTTCACCCTTGAAACTGCTCAAAAATGTGTCTGTTAAAAATGTGTCAGTATATTATATAAAAAAAATGTGTTGTATATAATATTCTAACATTTTCCATAATTAGCTAATCGTTAAAATGCACATTATTTCAACATTATCTAGAAATGATTTATCATCTGCATGTATTAAATATAAAATACTATATAAAACGAATTTTTCTGGAAGAATCTTTTCAGATTTTCATTGTAAGCAACCAAAAATCATTTATCATCTGGTGCAAAATCCACATTTCAAACAGCCGAATAAATAAAGTACTTCCTAAATATTCGATGCAGATATATCGGGCGATTCTTTCAAAAACATATTAAGACGGTTAAAGCCGGGATTTCGAATTTGTAAAGTAAAAACATACTGAGTGTGTTGTTGCATAGCAAAAAAATGGTAAACGGAAAATTTATGATAATACATTTTATTGAATTTGAATATTTATACAAAACCGTAAAGATGAATAGAATTATGAAACTGTATCCTTGAAACATGCACACATTTGGTCTACATGGGCATGCGCAAAATTGCTGCTACATTGATCAAACAATGAATTCACAGAGCAATTCCTATTCTTGTAGCTTTTCAAAACGGTATTTGCCTTGAAATATTCGCCCACTCAATTAATGACATTAATTCGCTAACATCAACCAGTTTCGATAAACTACATCTTATCATTCGAAACGAAATTGCCATTTTAAATTGTACGCGGACGTATGAAGTATATATAATAATATATACAAGTTATAAATAATATAAAATATTTAAAATTCTAGCTCATTGTTTGACAAAAGGAAAAATATAATTTATATATAAGAATGATTAAAACGATTTATTTTTCTTTTAATAAACACATTTTATAATACTACTTTTTTAACATTGAAGATTAATTATTCATTGAATTGCATTCTATTATAATATTTTAACCAAAGTAAAAAGTAACTCATTTTAACAACAATAAATTTACAAAAAGCCATTTTTCAAAAATGTATCTCTACTTTTATGAAAAAGAATGTAAGTGTGCGCTATCATTCTATAAAACAGACCGCTTGACCCAGCACTACGGAATTCAGCACTTATATACTTCAAGGGTAGAAATAAGAATTTTAACAGTATAATTTTTTCGAAATTTTTATAATAACTTAACGAAATTTTGGAGTTTGCTGAAATATATCATTGTATAAAAATTAGCTTTTTTATGCCATTTTAAAATTAAAAAATGTTTATATTGATGCCAACCTTTAGTTATTATAAGAATGTTTTTCCCAAATTAACAATTTATTAAAATTATTTCTATTTTGAATAATTTTTGGCAGAAGATTTCATTGTAGCAATAACAATGAAATAGTTTTCATTATTTCTAAAATATTTTCAAGGTTAGTTCAGTTAAGGGTAACAGATTTTTGTTTCAATCGGTAGGCAAAAACTTTGTCTAAAACACTAATTCGATTTTCGGATTCTATTAACCACATGGCAGGCATTAATCGCCAAATAACTCGCCAAGGATCAAACGAAATCAGTAGAAATGCTAAATTTCAAAAACGTCAAAAGTTACGTTTTTACTTTTGTTACAAAAAGTTATTTTTTTACAAAAAGTTATTTTGTTACAAATGTTACGTTTACGTTTACGTTTTTACATCAAAAGTTAATATTTTGTAGCTATTTAAAGCCGATGCTATACAAGGCGCCCTCAGGGATAACCCTTTATTAGAGAGTATGCGAGAAAGTTTGGGGAGACCACTTTCACTGGTTTATGTTAGTAGATCACCATTTTTTTTTTCATTTTGATTTTAGGTATTATATTTAATTTGCATGTTGAAGAACATAATTTTTAGAGAGGACTCCATTGCAAGGAAACAAAGGTTAGCAAAAGTGAACGCAGGAAGATAAACAGTTATTAGGCCTCCTACATTCGCAAATAATCTGAATTCACCTTATTACGAAGTGCAAACACCTCCTTTAATCTTTACTCTCACCCCTTTTTTTTGACGAAATAAGACTCGGTTCCACTGAAGAACGCTCGTGTAAGCAGGTCTCATGTATAATAAAGCCTGGGGAGGGGCCTAACGTCCTCCCCCTGGTGCTATGTGGAAGCTTGGAGAGAGATTTGTTAGCTTAAATGTCATCTGACCGCGATTCAAAAATTTCGAAGTTTGGTCCAAAATAGCTCTAGTGTTGCCTTAGAAAGGAGCCGTTAATATAACTAAACCAAACAAATGATGTGTCAATGTTTTAAAATGCTATCATTTATATAGACAGAAAATTAGAATAGCTTTTATTTTGTTAACTTCCTTTTTTCCTGTTTCGAATCGATGGCAAAAACGAATTTTCAGTGTGTTTCCTCAACTTCGGGTGAGTCAAGTTCCACTCAAGGTCATTGCTTAAAACTGAATATATTCCAGATGGTTTCCCCATTTGGAAAAACAAAGATAAAAAAATGTAGCTCTTTTGCATTAAATTATATAACATTGTCCCCAGACAGTGAACCATTAAAAAGTTAACACATGCTTAATTTGGCATATATAGAGATTTATAGCCTTTTCTTGAAAAAAAAATTCCCTTTATGCGGCTGCTACTGTTTTATGCGTGCCCCGTTTTAGAAATGAGCGCTCTCATTTCGTATGTCATTTGGTCACAGCGGGTATCACTTGTCCCTGCAGTGGGTATGATTTATGATTAGATAACCGTAGAACAAAGCACGCGCCTCATGATGGATCACCTGCATTTAATCGTTCAAAATATCATGTGTACGCAAGGGCTTATTGTGTGCTGAAAAAAGAAGTCTGATTTTAATTACTTTTCCATGGTCGTATGTCAACAAGACGAATTATAAATAGTTAGTATTATTTTGCATGTCACGTCATAAGGATTTGGTGAGATTTTTCTAGGTGAGAGCGATGCAGTATTGATTCACTTATTAAGTCATTAGTGAAAAAATCATTTAAGCAAATAAATTTAATTTTTTCTAACGAAAATTTACGAAAATAACACTTTCTGTTCAAATATATTTGTTACTTTTTTTTTAGAATTGCTTTGAATAAAAGAAAATTACGAATCACATAAAGTCATGACAGGTACAAGTAGTGATTACTAAATTTAAAAAAAAAATCCTTTCGGTAGATTCCTTTACATCTAAGTTACTATCTGGCAACATAGATTGTTGATGTTTAAAAACAGTCAAAATTAGGGTTTGAAAATCCCTTTTCAGCCTCTAACTTCTAAGATAATGCAGTTATCGAAACACTTCAAACTTTCAACACTGGATTTATTTTTCTACCTTTAATATTAAGAAAGTTATAGCAAAATCAAAATTAAGGCCCCCACCATTTCCATCCCCTTTGAGCTAGATGGCCCATCTCCGAACTCCTCCAAAATTTTTACATTTCTTACAACATATTTCAAGCTCGTTAAAATCTAAACAAAATTACTCTAGTAATCCTGTTAATAAACATGGTAAAGCGTTATACGTATGTATATTGCTACGAAGCTGCAATGTTATTTCCCAGCATGAAAAGTTCCATAGTAAGAAAGATCGTTTTGTGATCATTTCTATTGGATGCTGGATCCGTAACCCCCAGGTTTGGCGACAAACTTCGCGAGTTGGCAACGAATTTAGCGACTTTGGCGACAAAATAGATAATATTGGAATCTTCTAGAATTTTGGTGATAGAGCCAATAGAAGCTGAAATATGCTTGTTGGTTCCAGAACGGTCTCTGCTCTGCTCCAAGAACTATAAAAGGCCGGTATAAGCCGAAGGGAGTCGTGGAAAGAGTCTTCGAGAAGTTTAGAGTCGCATATCGAGTCAACGGCGAATTAGTGGATCAATCCGGCGAAGCGCAGATGTTGAGTGAAGCTCAAGAGATTGTTGAATTGAGCTGTATGCCGAATCCTGGTGTTTACTGTGGAAGCGGCATCGAATAGTGTGTGGAGTAGCCAGTCATGTAGTAGTGAGTGGAAACAGCTAAAGTGAGGAGACAATGGAAAATTGCAGGCTTTTGGAGAGACCGTAAATAGTAGCTATAGAGATTCCTTCCTCCTGCTGAATTCTGTCTGGTCGCTTTGTGCTCTGTGGTTGTTATTTGTACCGATTACTACTTATGGGTTACTGTTTGTTGTAGTGTGCTGCTGTGTATTGTGTGTGTACGTCTTAGTGTTTGTTTCTTCGTGTTAATAAAATCGTTTGGAAACAAACTTTTGAATAAAGGGTGGTTTGGAGTTCTAGGGACCATAATAGGTGAAGAACTGAAGAAATTTTCCGTAAATCTTGTCATGAGAACCATTGTAATAGGTAGTCTTCCTATAGGAATCTGTCTCAAAATGAATTTGGAGTCAGTAAGAAACAAATATCAGTCTCATAATAATGACGGGCGCATTTTTACAAAATGTATTTTTTATTTTCAGTGTTTCAATTGAAAAATAAAGAAAAATACCGTCACACATAGCATTTAGCTCGGAAGGCGCAATGATCTTATCTTATGATCTTAAGGCAATCAACGTTTGGTTTGGAGTTTCAACGTTTAGTTATATTAACGTTCCGTTTTAAAGCAACACTAGGGCTATTTCAGGACGGACCTCGTCATTTTGAACCGCCGTCAGATGACGAGTGAGACACCTGAACTGGCACCCCCCCTCTCCACACCAGCGGGAAAACGTTTGGTCATGACGGATTCAACGTGCAACAGACCCCCTTACACGACGGGTTTTCGGTTGAACCGGGTCATGAACCTGAAACCCTCCGATTCCGAAGCAGAGACCTTACCACGAGGCCACCGCGGCCCTAAGGCAATCAACGATACGGGCATCAAGTTATCTCGTTACTAATAAACTGATGCAATTTTCAAGAGAAACAATCAACAATGATAAAACACTTCAAGCCAATGCTTAGCTGTTAGCCTTGGGAAAAAAAGCATAGTTCGAGATGCGCTTCAACGATCATGTGCCATAAGTGAGGACCTGGTTCAAGTTAAATCTAAATTCTTTGACCGAAATTCGACACACAGTGTGATATAGAAATTTGGAGAATAAGTGCTGTTCTCATGATCTGGCTATGGTTCAAAATATCAAAGTCCAATCCTAACAACCCTAATTTCCCTTGAAGATAATTAATCTAAATAATCAAAACGTACTAAATTTCGACCTACTGATAAAGGTGTTCCAAAGAATAAAAATATCATTTTAATTAGATATTAAATACCAATTTTTTAAAAAACACAGAAAAGTACTAGAATTAATGAATAATTTTATATACAAATTATATTGAATTTTGAAAGCTGTAGACAAATTAGGAGAAAATAAATGTAAAAAAATGAAAAAAAGGCAAAATTATCAAAGGGACTCAATTAAGTGATGGAAATCTGTTGTTTTATACTGTATCAAAAATTAAGATTTTCATGAAATTTTGAGCTTCTGTACAAAAGAAAATTATCCATATCTATTCGAGTGTAAAATAACTGAAATAAATGTCAATATAAATCGTGTGACTTTTCTATCATAAACACGGATCTGCAATTAATAAAATACGTTCAATTTTTAAGAGAAACTTATGCTAGGAGTTCTACGTTTGCTAAGATGCTAAGTTTGCTTAGACAAATTCATTAATGAATGAATCATGATATGCTTATGCTTTCAACAAACATTTCAATTATTGTCCCAAGAGCAATACTACATATATTTTTAATTATTTTATTTATTTTTCAACTAATTACTACTTAAACCAAGAAGATATTATCTACATTTTATACGTTTTCAGCTTTACATTAATTTGAACTTCCTCGATTCCTAAATTTTATAATATATTATTTTATAATTTTATGGAGAAAGGTAGGCATCTTATCTGGCATATATCATCTGTCAATTGTCAAAAATAAAGTATAAAAACAAAAATCAATATTCATTGTAAGCAGCAACTGAATTCTAATAATTAAATATAGAATCCGTTTTGTTTTCAGTTGTGTATAAAAGAAGATTCAGCTTTTTACATATTTTTTTTTATCTAACTTGATTTGTTTCATGTTTGTAAAGATAAAAATTTATAATAGATTTTTCATTTAATTTATAATCGGTTTCTTTACTTTATAATCGAATATATATATTTTTAATTCGGATGTGGTAGAACTCTGAAATTTTATACATTTGTATGTTATCGAATATAATGCAAAAATGGAATATTTTGTGAATTTGATTATCGTTTGATTAATTAACTTTTGATTCGATGATAATGGAACTACTTTCGCAACGAATGCAAAGGTAATAAATAGGAGAAAAAAATTGTTTTGAATAATTTTGTTCCATAATATTTAAAAAATGAATTATCAATTAAAGAATAATAGTAAAAAAAAAAGAAGAAGAAGAAGAAGAAAATTACATTGTATTACCGAAATACAAGTAAGTTTTCACAAACTAGATTAATTTATTTATCATTGAAATTCATGTTTAGTTATAAAAACATTTGATTAAATAAACATTTCAGTTTCATATATTTGACCTTAGTCCATTTTAACTTCGCCCCCCTCCTTATTATGATGAAGGCCAGAAATTCTAACACAAAATTATCCTTGCTATATCACACTCAATCCTATTTGGTAGAATAACACACTACCAGTATCAGTCTTTTAATGATATTAATGACTGCATGGATATCAGTTGATTCTCTCCGATGCTGATTCTCGAAGTTAATAAATCATCCTGACAATGTGATTAGCATCTGTTAACTTTATTCGAGGTTGAAATCAATTATTCCTTTCATTATGGAAAGGAATTTGGAATCTAATATTTTCCCTCGCATTCTCTCCAACAACAATCCTCGGAATGCGAGAACATAATGACGCACCATTCAATAACCGGTGGCCTTCTTCAAGCAGAAATCTTTCACAGGAGCTGAAATGCAGATCAATAGGATCAAGACAGGATGTTTTTGACAACTTGTCATATTATTCTGAAAGGATGCCTTAAACGGTCCAAGCTTCTTGGGAAATTTAAATCGAAATAATAGGTAAAGCAATTCTTCCGGAATGGAATTTGTTGATGTTTGTATACGAATCGGGACAACAAAAACCAATGGTGCCAGATTGGAAATGAATCTGATAAAATAAAATACAAAATAAATTCTTTGCTTTATCAATCATAACTAAAATATCAGGATTCTTCTATTTTGATAATGTTTGCTTTCACTAAAGAATGACACAAAATGTGACCACATTGTTTTGTTAAATCAGATGTTCTCTGCAAAAATACTCTAAAAATATCTAAAACTTCCTTTTCACTTGAGGATTAGTACTATCAATTTTTGATTTCCTAATTTTTATCGCCTTCTGGTGTCCACAATGTAAACTATTATTCGAAGAGGAAAAATTCTACGACACCTTGAAATTAAAAATAATTAATTTTCAATGATGTTTATTTTATTCTAGTACTTTTTTAAATATTAACAGCGATAAAAATTTATTAAAAAATAACGGGATTCTTCTCTGTTTACTTTTATATTAAAACGATATAAAATATGATCAAAAATTTCCTTTGTTGAATCGAAAGTTTTTCAAAAGAAAATTCTAAATATCTAAATTTTTTTCCACTGACGATTGGTACTGTTGATTTTTGATATCCTAATTTTCATATTTCCTGGTGACCAAATTGAAAAAAATTATGACTCGAAGAGAACAAATTTTACAACACCGTGAAGTCAAAAAAATGATCTATTCCATGATGTTAGTTTAATCCCGGATTTTCTAATATTAATGGAGATAAAAATATTAGTAGTAAAAGTATAGAATTGCAAAGTGTAGTGTAGAAGTAAATTGCCTTTCATATACAATGAGAAATTATTAAAAGTTCCGAAATTCAAAAATTCCTATAGAGACAATTTATGTTAACATCTCTCTTATTATATATATATATATATATATATATATATATATATATATATGAAATAATTCTGGAAAAACATTGACATTTCTTTCTATACATTTTTCTTGAATTTATGTTGTCAATTTCATATTAAATGTTAAATCTAAATGTATTAGATTGATATTACTTCTACAATGCTAACTATTTTCACTAGTACATTATTTCCTTCCATAAGAAATTGCAAGAGAAGAAAATAGTTTCTGATTTCGCTCATAAACTTTTACCATCATCTGAATTGATTTAGTACTGCTGTAGTATGAATCAAAGAACAATAGATACAATTTCCAAAGAGCCAACAATTTCGATGCAGTAACAGTGGGAAATGGGAAGAGATCTGTTTACTTTCCAAAAATGTGAAAAAGAATTTAAACATGATAATAGCAAAGGAAAGCAGTAAACTCGAATATAAAAAATACGTGATTTACGAAATGCATGCAACAAAAATTATTCAAAATGCTACCAGATGTAGCATAAAGTCACTAAATTTGGCACATAGTTGCTTTTGGGATAATAATAGTTCAATGAACTTAGCTTATCAAAATTTTATTTAAATATAAATTGAACTGTTTCTCCTCGATAATTTAAGAATGCATAAAAAAATTCTTTATGTTAAAAAATTTTTTTTTATGTTATTTCAAAATTACCTTTTCGCAGATTTTCGCTTTATCTGCCTACAATATTTTCATGACTTTTAATAAATTTTACAAAATGAACACACTTTTGCTACAACTAACAGTAGAACCACCAATATCCAATGCGAATAAATAAATAACATTTATGCGATTGTAAAATGTTAGCAATCGATAAAAACATTTTTTTTTGAAAAACCATTTTTTTTGGTTCCTTAAATGATTTAATTTATTTTCAAAGATTACATTTTTCTAACGATCTTATTCTGACATTCATTCTATATATTGATTCAAAACTCATTTACTGCAGCTGCTGATGCAATCAAGTCAAACAATGGCAAAAACTATCGAATCTGGCGTAAAACAATATCATGCTCCTAAGTTTTGGAATAGAGGGGGTTTAAATATTCTCTTTTATGTGCACTTTTATTATATTTGACTTATTTCATTTTATAAAAATAGAATATTTGAATAGCTACTCACCCAATGTGCTAAAGTTTGGAAATTTCATATATATATGCGTTCTCAAAGAGTGTGCACTATTTTAATGTTTTCAAAATTAATTTATGAATAAGTCGATTATTCTGAGGAAATTTTGATTTTTAATAGTGGCATCACGTGATGAGGAATTAAAAAAAAGATATTTCAAGCTTAAAAATATTTATTTGAATTATAACGACTTAAAAACAAAGAAGGATTGAATGGAATAAAAATTCTTTTTCGTTCCTTTATAAAAATGTATCTGTCGTGTGCCTTGACTCAAATCATGGCACTTTTCTTGGCAACACAAGTTTATTATATCTTACCGAATAAATGATCGATGACTATTTAAATATGTACAATTAAATTTCGATTTAAATGTACAATCATTTTTCTCGGTTCCCACCGGAGATTAACACACACTCATACTGTTGTCAACCACCACCACTGACCCGCAACATTTCCTCTTTCTCTTCACTTCATCTCCTTTTAGCCCTGCGGCCTGAGCAGCTACGTGGAGGTTAGAGACAGGACAGTATCTTTGAAAATTGTTCCACTAAATTTATTTCTTAATTGCAGTTTTGAAATAAAATTCTTTCCTTTTCATTCTCCTACGCATTAAATACCCTTCAGTTTAAGAAAGGACGTACATTAGCTAAAACAGATACAAACTAACTCTTATGCCGTTGCTTGTCTGAAATGCAAACAAAGGCTTTTATAGTGTGCTGTAAATTTTGCCTTTAAATAATAGCCTTTATCAATATATGCTTTTAGTGTCAGAAATAAAGAGATGATTATACTTTAAATAAATGCAATTTTTAAAGTGAATGGAATTTAATAACATTATTAACCATTAACTCTCGCTTTTATCATCATCTGCCTGCGCTTTAGGCTTATAGATGGGAAAAAAATGCCGTATTCATTTATATCACTTATTAAGTAAGAAAAAGTGGCATTTTTCTTACGATGAGCAAAATAAAATTTATATTGGCTTTTATCCTATTAATTTCTAGGAAAGCATTGGATCGAAAATTGAACAGTTTCCAATACAATAAAGCAAATAATCTCGGGTTAAAGCTTTAATTCTTTAGTTCTAATGTTTCAAACTTGAAATAAATTTTTAACCCCCGTTTCGTCACTGTGACCGGGCACTTTTAATCCATTAGTGATTGCTTCTTGCCTTTAGAACCATGCTTAGCATATTTGAAATTTTTATTTTTAATTGCTTTCGAACTCGTATTTTTTTTCACATTTAAAGTGATTTCTAGTCTTAATTAAATGTAATGATAATTTTTCAGATCAATATCTAATCCCTAGCTCGAGAGAGTTTCGAGATTGTATATCTTTGTTTCGTGTTCTTTAGGTTCTGACGATGACAGTTTTGAAATCAGTTTAAACACAATTACCGCATTTGGGATGTCATCATAACACCAAAATTGTAATCAATCATCAAATTTTTGATAAAATTAGTGTGTACTGGAGCATAATAAATAAAAAGATATAAAACTTGGCAAAGAAAAGTTTTTTCGCAGAATTGCAGATTTGTATCCATTTTGACCCAATTCCTTCACCTAGCTGACTGTTTGTCGGTCTGTATATCCATGTGTATTTGAATGTGATTGCTGAATAACGTAATAAGCAACATAAATGGAATTTAACATATGATCTTGGCATAAAAATTATCGATATGTCTCCAATTTTGATCGCAGTTGGAGAAGCCTGAAATGCTTATTCAATTTTTTCTTTTTTGAAACAGAGCAAACGATAAAATATCCCGTACTGAGGAAGTGAGTTGAAGAGAAAACAATGCAGTATAGCTTTCAGGATATGTTTATTGTTGAATATACAGAGTGATCTTACAATAATTTTCTCGGTTTGGCAGTTTCTACAGCTAAAACGAATGAACGAAATAAAATCACATTTCATATGAAGAATGTAGAAAAAAGAATACCAAAAGTTGCCGATAGGAGAAATATAGGGCTACTATCACGTACGAATGAGGAAATTTACATATCGAGATAGATTATATAAAATTCCTAGTGCGTACGTGACAGCATCGCCATGCTTTCCTTGTATAAAGGAAACAGAAAAAGACCTGTTAGCAGTTCGAGTTTGACTATTGATATGTTCTTGACTGTTGTTCGTGATTGACTGTTGATGTGTGCCTAATATGGGCCCTACTTGACCTCAGCATGCTTTACTGGTAAAACAGTTCTACAATAGACAGTGTAATGCCGTGGCTGCTCTTAAGTATGTTCCTGAAAGTATGTCGGGCTGTTATGAGCATCGTTACACTCATCAGTGGAAAATGCCATACACCGTATGCAATATTTGTACATGGAGTAGGTCAGGATATTGAAAATGTTGCGCGGTTTCTAGGGAACCCTAATGTTGATGGATAGAAGACCATTGTTTGTGAGTTTCATGAATTCAACCATAACTGTACCCCCATGGTGCCAGTATTTCCCCTATCGGCAACCTTTGATATTATTTTCTTTCCTGCGGAATTTATGTTTCCATGCCTTCCAAAGTCTGCATATAAAATGTGGTTTCATTTCGTTCGTTCGTTTTAGCTGCTGATGCCACCAAACAGGGAACGATATTTTATGGTCACCCTATATTTTCAACTAGCAATGAAAGAAATATTAAGTAAAGTTTTAATATTTGTAGCTTGCTACGTTTAAAACGCAAGAATACACAACAATCAATAAAGAATATTTCCTCGGTGCATCCTTTTTTCAAAAAAATTATTATTATTAAAAAGGAAGCTTCAATCTTTCTTTTCAAAATAACGCAAGAAAATCCTATCTTCTGCTCAGCTAGTGTAAACGTTTCTACAAAATCTCTCGTTTTTCTTCTTCTTTCATTATTTGCGTCGTGAAAGTTTTTTCGGTTTCTATAATAAGCCAGCTTCTCCGACAGCAGAGCAAATCTTTCCAATCTTTTTTAGGAATAAATTTAAATCTGTATTTTCAATTTTGAAAAAGCAATATTCAGAACTTAAAAAAGATTGACTTTTGTAAAATTTAAAAATTGATTCTAAATGCATTTATTCGGGCTAGATAGGAATAACAGTATCCGAAATATACAAAAGATTTTATCATAAGGTTTTACATTTCTTGAAACACTCAGTTAAATTGATATTTCCAAAATTGGGATAACTTTTATCAGTAAAACATTTAATTTCATCAAAATGTATTTTTTACACCAATCATTTTTGTGAATAAATCAGTTATCAACTCATATTGGAACATGGTGTCTTATTGTTTATTGCTATATTATAAAAAAGATTAATGTACTTGCATATTAATGATTTAATATTAAAAAGAGTGAATAAAGTCGGAGACTATTTAAAATTGATGAGTACTCAACATTTTCATACAAAACAATGAAAAGAAATGGAAAAAAATTACACTCATGATGTCACAATGTTTAATCTTTATATATAAAACGCTTACGTGGAAACAAAATCAGACCGAATTTGTTAATCGCCGTTTGGCAACACTTCGACTGGCCTAGGAACATCAACACGCGGTTTGATAAGATTTCGAGCGAACGCTATACTTCTTCTTCTTGCGTACAGCCGACCACCCCACCACCACTGAACGTAGAAGTATCGACAGGATTTGTAGTGGCCGATTGCTATCTTTAGCATTGTCCATCCTTGCATTGACCGGTTTGTCAAACTGTCATTCTCTTCGAGGTAATTGGCCACAAATTGGTCAATTACTGTCCTATTTCCTTATCTACAAACTCTCAAATAGTTGGTAAAAAACTGACAATTTTTGACATCATGTCCTTCAGAGTTTTAAGATTATCTGGTACCATCAGTACTGTGCTTAAGTCATTATTTATAATTTTCAGATTTTTTCTTAACTCCGAGATTTCAATACATTCCTTTAAATAGTGGTAAACAGTACCGATTCCTTCACAAATGCATTTATTGTCCTGCATTCTTCCAAATAGCGAACGCTATACTTGCATCGGTTTGAATACTTTTTAAACGAAAAATTAACGGTCAAAAAACGGACAAAATTTTTTACGAGGAATTTAAGTCGTGCTGAATTGATTTTAAAATGAAATCGTTGAAAAAGAGAAGACAGGTCGAATGAAAATGCTCAAAAATCGTTCATAAGAAGATCCAGTTGTAATGAACGAGATAGGGTCAAACGTTTACGTGTACGGAGCTAAGTTTCCGAACTATAGGAGTATAGTTGTGGGACTATGCCAGGACGTTGTTTTTGCCAGGCACGTTATTTGGAAAAAGAAATAAATTCAAGTGATAAAAAATGATAAAAAAAATTGATTCATGATAAAAAAATTGTTTTGGAACATCTGTTGAATTTATCGTAAATATTGAAAGACTTTTCTGATCAGTGATTCAATCGAAGGAAGGAACTATCGGAAGCATATAAGAGAATATAATTCTGCTTTAGCTTTTGCTTCCATGAGGTCTCAAATTAAACCTTCTCCTGGAACATGGCCATATTTCTATAGGATTCATGGTCAGATATACCACGTGGTTTCTCCTTTAGACAGTGTTCATAACAAACCAGGTTATGGTGAGTTATGGTATAGTTCCCAAATTTGAAAAATTGTGAGAAAAGCACAATTATTTTATAAATTTGTTTCTTTGGTGAATATATACAGTTGTTTAAATGAAAGGTTATTTGTGTTTACTGAGAACTTTGATGCAGGTGATTTTTGCGAGTGTACTTTTTTTGCTTTACATTTTTTTATATCTTTCATTGTTTTATCATATTTTGGAATAAATTGAGTCTGAATATATCTGTTGCTAGACTCAAGTAGTTTAGAAGATAGCGAGCGAGCGAAGCTACAGAGGAACTACATTAGCAGTTCCTGGGGGTTGGCGAGCATAAGAGAGCAGAGGGTGGGATCCCTTAGTTTAATATAAATAAGCGAAAACAAAGTGCATAGGAGAAATAATTAAAGTGTTACATGTATTTGTCGCTCATTGCACAAAAGGTTCATTATTGCTGTTATCAAGTTGGGAATAACCAGTAACTAAGAAGAGAGCCAACAGTATTCATTAGTTACTTTTTAATTTTGGTATTACAAACTGAAAAAACTGCAAATTATTCATGAGAAATAGAATATATTTAATAGATCTTAATTTCTATTTTGACTATTAAAAGATATCTTCTTATAGCATCATCAGGTCTTATGGAATTTTATGGATATTGTCCCCAACACATAAAAATCTGCGTACAGCAAATATTTTAAAGACAAGTATCTAATAACCGCTATGTTTATTGATTCAAATAAATTAATTTTAAAGTAACACTTTTTAATTCAACACTGCAGAATAAAAGGGCATTCTCAATCGTACGAACTAAACAAGAATGATGCTCATCCATAAGTGAAAAATGCCCATTTATTTCGGTTTTCCATCAGTTCTCATTCTGTATATACATCTTGATACGAAATCGTATATACGAAATTTATTCACTAATATTTTCAGTACGTATTTTAATGGCAACAAGCATTAGAGCTCCATTCTTATATTCGCATAATATTTAGAAGACAAAACTGGACATGCTTCTTAAAAGCAACACATGTCATTTAAAGATTAAATAAACTCCGTATAAAGAATGTCTCTAACGAATTTCGAAATTTGTTTTTTTAGACATGAGAGCCAGGATACATTTTTTATACCGGAAGCAACCAGAATTTGAAAAAATGGATCTCGTTGCATTATTTTGATATCGGCTGACAGAAGAATAAACGGAAAGCAGATATTCAGATCAATAGTTTGAATAATCATTGCTGGGGCAGATGAATCGAGCGTTGTAAACGTTTAAATGGAGCACTTGTCTTTCAAAATTCGAATCAGCACACCGCATAGTAATTTGAATATGCTGTCCTATTTTAATTCTTATTTTAGTTTCAGCTTTTGCAGTATGCAATAACTTTCTTTTCATCAGAAAAGTTCTTCTCAATATTACGCTTATTTTATTGAGAATAAATTTTTGGACAGAATATGTCAAGGGATGTTTCATGTCTTAAGGCTCTAATACTATAAGGTTTAAAGAATATAAGAATTAAAGTTAGATCAGCTTTTGTAATCTCGAAATGTGTGTATAAGTTTGCTGAGGAAAGTATGAATAAAGGTAAGAGAAAAAGTAAAATGATATAATTATATTATTATTCAAAAATACGAATATCAAACTTATTCTTTAAATAGATGGCGTGTGGATAAATATTTATTCCAACAGCAGCAACTATGAGACTATATCCTAGATTCAATGAAATTTACAAAAAATAGGTTGAGAATCATTCTCAAAAGCCGATCACCAATGAATTACCCATGATTCTGAAAGAATTCTGTGATATCTTGTGATTTAGATATTACACGAATGAGTTATTTTCAGCTTTACATTAAAAAAAATCTTATTTTAAACCAGTTTGATACTAAATTTTTTTTAAATAATCCTTTCATAAATTTAAAACACATTTTGGAAAATTAGACAGTTTAAAACTAGACAGTATTTAAATTGAAAGAAATTGCTGAAAAATACTCCTATAAAATCAATATTAGAGTTCTAAGTTTTCTTGCCCAAATACCGATGTTGAAATATTTATTCTAATCAAAGCAATTGCAAAAAATTTTGAATAATTTTTTATAATCATATTTATTGTATTCATCTCAAATATTTTTAAAGACATACTAACTTAAGATATAAGTTTCAGAGTTTTTAAAAACATAAGTTTGAGATTTTATAATGACACAAGTCTCAGATTTTTTAAGGATATAAGTTTCAGAGTTTTTAACAACATAAGTTGTTGAGGTTCAAAGGCATAAGTTTCAGAGGTTTAAAAGACAAGTTTCAGAGGTGTTTTTTTTTTCACTTTTCTACACAAACAAGTCTGTTCTATCATTTTTGTAGTATAAAATAACAATATTTATTTTGTATTTGAAAAAACATCAAAAACAAAACCCACATTTTTTTTATCAAACAATAGTATAAACATTCTGCTGTTTTTCTTTGTTCCATTCTTTCATTTTATCCAGATGTTTTGTCTGCCACGATTAGCAATTGCAGTGTTCGGCTAACCACATCCAGTAATCGCAGCATTCATTTCCCTTTTGTTTGCAGATAGTAAACATAATGGACAAGTAGAACGAATGAGTGAATAGTAATGACAGTAAAGGAAATATCGTAAACAAACACCAGACATATTATTTTTTCTACTATCTCTTAGTCAGCAATTTTCCACGTATTTCGCAGACACTGCTTTTTAATCTTATATGCGATGCTGATAAAAGCATTCCGCTTATCAACATGCTTCAATAATAAATTCGATTTCCACGTGGGGAAAAATTACCTTTTGTATTCGAGCCATTAATATATGAAGTTGGCGTGCAATAGTTCAGCCACATCATGCGTTCGAAATATGGATTTCTAAGAATTTGAATACGCGCAATTTCTTTTGGGGTTGGTTCAGGGATCAATAACTTAATATTGTATATTTTTGCGATTTTTCAGCTCACGAAATATGCAAAGTAATGCAATGTAATCTTCAAAAAATCCGAATTCAAGATTTTAACGAATCTTCACAAGGATTGCAATATCGGACCAAAGGTTAAATATCGGTATTCGGTATTTTTTAGATCTTAATACCGGGATACCTGTTTTAATACCGGTATTAGAAATTTTGGAAAAAAGAAAGAAAACACAGGTATTTCTTTGTTTTATTTGCCAGCTTTATTAGAGTGTAAATATCACAAAAAATAATTTGTAACTTATAAATTATAACAGTATATAAAAAAAACCACAAAAAATTAAAGGAACATCTAATTTATTTAAATCACAAAAAATTGTAAATATCACTATTCAGTTTATTGTACTATTACAAATTTTTGAAATGTGATCTTAAAAAATATAATGCATCAATTGTACTGTGATTAAGCCATCAATTGTAATGTCATCTATTTGCTCTAGGAATTAATTCGTGCGGTTTTTAATAAAAAAATTAAAGCTTTATTTCAAAAGCAAAATACATAAATCCGTCATCAACAATATTGTCCATCGCTAGCCACTACTTTTTCACATCTTTCAGGCAATTTATGAATTCCGTGTAGAAAGAATTCCTCACTTTTCTAAGTGATCCAATCAGAGATCCATTTTTCAATATTTTCTAAAGAAGTGAACCGCTGTCCAAACAAATCGTTATTCATGTAATCAAACAAGTAGTAGTCTGAAGGAGCAATGTCTGGTGAATGCGGGTGGTGTAACACTTCCCATCCGACATTTTCCAAATATGTTTTGACCGGTTTTGTGACATGTGATCGAGAGTTATCATGTTGAAAAATAAGTTTATTATGTCTATTATTACAATCTGGTCGTTTTCTGGCCAGAGCTTATTTCAAACGCATCAACTGAAGTCGATAACGTTCTCCATTAATAGTTTCACCAGGTTTCAGAAGCTTCAAATTTTTTTGACTGTCCATGTCGTTCTTGGTCTTCCAAGCCGTAATTACCACTTTTAAACCATGCAAATCACTTCTCACACGTTCGCTCAGCTAGAGCAAGGTCACCATAAACTTCCACCAAAATACAATGACTTTTTTTAGCACTTTTCTTCATGTTAAAGTAATGAAGAAGAACCCCCCGCAAAAATACTTTATCAGGCACAAAATTTGACATTTTCAGTTGAATAAAAATTGTTGTTGTTTACGCTCAAACCAAATGGCATATACTAAACTAGATGCGCAATAACATTAGTTTTAAATGCATGTTTGAACAAACGAAACTATGGGACAATAAGCTAGTTACGCCATCTCTTGTAAAACCGCACGAATTAATTCCTAGACCAAATATTTTGTCCAAAAATTACCAGTGTCGAAATACTTTTTCCAAATATTTACCTCTAAATCCTTCATCTTCAAATAAATCGATTTCTCGTTGGATGGTTTTGGATATAGCTGATTTCTGTATTATATTTTGGTTTGTTGAAATTTTTTTATTTATTGATAATTCTAATTTTTGTTCAAGAGACAATTCCTTTTCACTATCGATATTCTTGTCATCATAATCTTTGATAACAGTACCGAATTCTTCTGAATGTGGATAGGTTTGTGAGTAAAAAATTTTAAGAAAATTTACTATAAACTTGTTCAGATTTGAATTGGTTAGTCTTTTTTCTTCTTTTTTATCTTCATTTTTAAAATCATTATAATTATGTAAATACCGTAAGACATTTTATATTTCGGTATGCCTTTCTTCTGTGCGATTTTTCAATGCAATATATAATTCTTCAGATAGTTATATGAAACATGAAATTTATGATTTTATGAAATTTATTGTTGCATTAACTGTTAATAAATTAGAATCTCTCCGACATTATGCCTCAACAGCCAGTTTCATTGGAAGCAGAAATGATATAGTTCTGAATATTAAGTAGAAATTACTATCTGAAAAATTAATTCGCATGTTTAAGTCGATTATTGCTTTTTGGATTGGATTTCTCAGTTTCAAAAATTGTTCCATCATTAGGGGTGCACTGATCCAACGTGTTTTAGAATCTAATATTAACATATATTCTGTTTTATTTTCAGTTAGTATATATTTTAGTAATATGTCATTTTTTTTAATGGGAACTTTTAAATATCTTAACAATTTTTCGAACTTTATAAATTGGGTGCAATTGGAAGCAATTTTTGATGGGTGAGTATTTCATCCTCATTAGCAATATCGTCTTCAATAATTACATTGGCATTATCTTCATTGTGAATATCACTCTCACTCTCTTCAAAGTCGGAATCCCAAGTTTCTACATCCACAATATTTGGATTTTTCTGTTCTTTATCTTTTAGATATAATACATCTATTACTCCTAATTGAATTCCATGAGCATAGCACAATTGCTGATTTACTCCAATCAAATTGCCAACTTTTTTCATAACTGTTGCTCCATCAATCGTTAAGGATACAATATCTTCTTTCAGAGATAATCCATGTTTCGCTCATTTAGATTCAAGCACTTCCACACATTTTTCGGCTGGCTTAATTCCCGAGACATGTTTAAGTCGTATATTTTTTAAGTCGAAATTTTTATGGATAAATCTATATGTGTAAGTCGATTTTTTTTTCCGAATGAATATTTATATTTAAATAGCTTCTATTTCTTACACATGTCTATTTATCAAATGTTAGACTAAATGTTTCACTATTTACTTTTAATTGTATTAACTCGTGTTTCAAACAATTGCGAACACCGTTACTGCATTTTATAACAGTTCTTCATATAGTGTTAATGGATGTTGATAGATTTTTAAAACCTCTGGCGGAGAGTGATTTTCTTAATTCAGGAAGTGCAAAACACTCGAAATGGCAAACTATCTAATGCTGTCATTTTACTTATAATTTCATCCAAATTATCTTTTTTTCAAAATAGTCTAAAATCCCTGATGGCTTGAGCTTAGAAATTGTGCTTATATTTGTATCTTCATCGCAATTTGATTCTTTCCTCCTTAACAAATTTGTATCATGTTTCGTTTTTAAAATTTGATATGTTGGCGATCCCTGAACATATAGTGTAGACAATTTAAAAAATTTCTAGTAAATACCGAAAAAATGGTATTTAAACTTGTGAACCGGTATTACAAAATTGTACAAATGGCATAAAATACCGTTATTCAATATCCCGGTATACCGGTACTGAAATCCCTAATCTCCACCTGTCATATCTCCTTTAGTTCGAAAAACATATTTTTAGCATTGTGTCTGTCTACCTGTCTTTCTCTCTCTGTGAATGGGATAATAGCATAAGTTTTGAGATAAATGGTTGGAATTTGGTATATGGCTTGTACATCAAATTTGTTGACATCTATCAAATTCTGAATGAAATTTATAGACTGCTTGGATATTCGAGTGTGAGGGAGTTCGGTAATTGCAATTCGGTAATTGATCGATGAAATTTGGTTCACAGATTTTGCATCTAAAGGGGAAATCTGTATCGAATTAAAAGTTAATTAAGGAGTTAATTATCTGTTTATCTGTATTTTTATTACATTCAAATGCGCTAATTCAGAAGCACTATAACTTGAATGAAATCGATGCGATCTTATGATTTCGATTTTGGTTCTATGTAAAAATTTGGTTACAATCAATCGAAAAATTCTGTCTTTATATTTGGTTTTCTGGTTCTTTTCGGGTTAACTGCATCCCAGCGATTATCTCAAAAATAAAGAAATCATCGGTCATATTTTCATAGGCTCTTACATAACAATTCTTTACAAATGGTATGGAATTAATAACACATATATATTGATTTTTATTACAATACTAAGAAACATGCGAGTCAGACACTGAAACTAAAAATCTGAGCATTTGTGCCTTTTACGATAAATATAAAATATGTGCCTTTACGATATATGAAAAAGGGATATATATATATATATATATATATTGGCATAGAACTGTCGATCTATGCCAATTATTACAATCCGATACTTTGCAGGAACGACCACTTGTTGTTTTGTATGCTTTCTTGTATGTGAACAAGAAAATTAGATGACATAAACAAATGATATTAGACACGCACTCCTGGCACTGATACTGTAAGTCTATATTAAATTTTGGAACCACATGGAGAGTAATATACTCAAAATACATAATCGAGTGTCTTCAGTGTACTGAGCACAAAATGCATTATATTGTATTAGTATACAAAAAAAAATTATATTGTGCTAATATATAAAAGTTATTTTTTTTGTACTTCTGTTATCAATTTTTTGGGGATTTTGTTTTATACTAAGTTACATCCAAAGTTCTTTTTAACATAAAATATAAAGGACCAAGACGATGATGATCTGTTGTTGGAGCCTCGGTTTCGAGAGGTGATGCCTCGAAACTCTTTTTAATGTGAAATATGATAATCTGTTATATCACCATGTTAGATATAGGTATATCCTCACTCATTAGACTAGAAGTTTGTAAAAGGTACGCGGATTCAGATATCGGATAATGCAGGAGACAACTGAGGCATCTTTCGAAGAAGAAGATGAAAGATCTATATATATATAAAACGCTAACGTACGTGGCGCAGAAATCGAGCTTTTTACTAATTGTCGAATGGAAACAGTTAAATGTAAACAAAATATATACAGATTTCAGACTGCAGTCATTGAACATTTTTACAGCTGTGCTGAATCAAACCCTCAGCTAATTGGTGGAATTTCAAAATATTATTAAAATTACTCTGAAGATACTTCACCATGTCATCAAAGAGGGCATTCAGTTAGAGGAAAGAAGATTAAAAAAAATCAAGAAATAGGCTTTGAATATAGGTTGAAAATAGGCTCAATAATTACAAGATAAGTAATCGTGGAAAAATTTAAGATTAATGTGCGGATTTTTGTCAAGCATGTCGATATCATGTTAAGCATCAATTCTCTAAAAGTCTGCAGTCCTGGGTCTATACTAGAAATGTTAACAAACGTTTTTAAAATTACAATAGAAAATTTCAAGATTATATTTGGTGGGAAATCGCTTCAAAATTATTCAATTTTGGCGCCGTATTTTAATCTTAAGTCTAGCCGTAATCGTTATGACTTGCGAATGGAAATTGGTACTCATATCTTTTAAAAGAATTATATTATTTAAAAAGGCTTTATATATTATTTTAAGATATAAAAACGAGGCATTTTTAATGATATAAATTATATTTTTTGTACAATTTTTCGTTTAACTTCATTATTATTTTTAATTTTATTTGATACACTATCTGAAACAATGTTTTAAAATGCTATGATGGAATTCTAATTCTCTCAAAACATTCAAGCATGTGCTTTGGCAATCATTAAATCCATGGTAGGATTGTTATTTCAGCTTTTATTTCGTAATATACTTTATTAATTGCAGTAAATTGTTTTAATTGAATTCATGTGTTTTAGTCGTATCAAATTAATGGGTGAAATTTGTTATTAAAGAAGTGCATCCTATATTAATAATTTAACAATCTAAAAGTCAATAATCTAGGCTAATAAACGGGTCGCCAAAGGTGGCCAGTTTGCTTAAACTTTAAATGACATCGATGTCCTGTCTTGTCAATATCCTATTTTGAAGGACATCAAAAGGAAAGACAATCCTTCCTTCATCAGCGAAGTGCTGTGCAAATTCTTTCAAGAGTGGTGGATTTTCATTTAAATCCCGCTTTTAAGCCTTTTACGTCAAGTGGATATGATGATGAATTTTAACGCTTTTTTTAAATTATCGAATGAAAATAACAAATAGTTGTTTAATATCTAAATATATTTTCAGGGCTTTATATCCCATTGACATCATTTTGGAAGAGAAAAATAAAATGTTTACATTCTTGAAATGCTTTAAGCATTTTATCGAGTGATTGTTTACCAGACTTTTCCATTTTCTCTAATAGATAAACACGGAAAAGCAAAGTTTACTTTTAGCATGATATTGTTTATAAGCTGTCAACTGCGTGACGTGACATATCGATAACGTGAATCGTTCAAAGCGCGCCACAGGATAAATTGCTGAATCCTTACAGAGTTGGGGTTCTCTAATAAACAGATTTTCGATATTATAGTTAGATTTTTAATTAAAAATTAATCAATATTTCAATATTTTTCAACATATGTTCAGATTATAGAATCGCACAAAAACTACTTTTATTCTCCTTCAGAATTAATGAAATTAGTTTTTAACTGGTCTCAAATTTATTTCCTTATAATTTGTATTCCAATTTTAGTAAATTTTAAAAATATTTTTAAATTTTTTTTAAAATTATACGTTTTATGGTTACAGTTATTGGGTTTATACTCAAGCAAATTGCGAGGATAATAATTTTTTTGCACATTATTGGTGCTATCATCGATATTAAAATTTTAAAATATAGTGTAAAAACAAATAAATCAGGAATAAAAGTTTGATATGTTAAGATGTTTCAATTAAAAGTTCGAATATGTCATTTAAATTAAGGTTAATCGAGTATTTTTTTTACTTTTTCGTATACGAAGTATAAAGAGTTGTTAAAAAATTCAGGCAGGAGGTTTTGATGAATTTCCATGTTTCAGACCACCTTGAGATCGAAAAATAACATTTTTGGAAAATGCCTGTCTTTCTTCCGTGTTGTCTGTGACAAAAGTAACTCAAAAAAACATTTTAAGGTAGACGGATGAAATTCGGTATACTGTCTTTACACCAAATTTGAATATTTCCATAAAATTTTGTGCAAAATCTATTCTGAGGAAGTCTGTCTATCGGTATGTCCGGCTGTTCAAATATAAGTTTACACGTTAACTACAAAACGGAGAGAGCTAAATGAATAAAATTGGGCGGATCCAAGCAAGCCCACCTCTTGGCGTCTTTATGAATTCTCGTCAAACGAGTGGCGATAACGTCGCCAATGTAGCAACCTAGATGGGTTATTTTATTTTATTTTTTATTATATTTATTTTATTTTATATATTTTTTTTATTTATTTCTTATTTTATTTTATTACTCTTTCTTTTTTTATTTTATTGTTAAATAATCAACCTAGACGGATTTTTTTAAAATTATTTTTATTTTATTTTTATTTTTTACTATAGTTATTTTATTTATTATTTTTATTTTATTATTACTTTTTTATTTTATATTTATTTATTATATTTATTTTTTATTATATTTATTATTATTTCTGGCCTTTAAGTATCATTTTTTTAATTGAAAAATAATAACAAATATTCAATTAGTAGTCAACTTGGCGAGATTTCAAATAAGTCGCCAAGAGGTGGGCCCATCTAGGATTTTACCATAAAATTTAATACGCAGATTTAACTTGTAAATACCTATCATGTTTTGAGCCAAATCCAGCAAGGTACTGAATGTCTATGGGTCTATACTTTTAGAAGTATTTAAACGCGATAACTCAAAATGCAAAGACTGCAATAAATCTTTAAATTTGGTAGGCAATTTTGTGGCTACAATTATACCTCTGCATCAAAAGAGATTGAAAAGAAAATGCGTCTAAAACATAAATTCGATCTTCGAATACTATTAAACGCAGCCCAGGGATGAATAGCCAAGCAACAGCTAAGGATCACCGCACAGATTCACTAAAAATATTAAATTCACGCTAAAAGTTAATATTGTTACGAAATTTTCTGCCGGGGTTCGTTTGGATAGTGGAAGTGATATGGTGTAAAGAACGCTCAATCAGCAGGCGGCAGTAGAAAAAGAAACAACAACGTTTATTTACACGAAGACACACAGGACAGCACAAAAACGACAACTATATACAGCACAGAAGACGATTATCTTCACCCGAGACGTGTAGCATACAACAGCACACACAGCAGCATACAACCAGAATCTACTGCAGACAGTAGCGCACAGCTCAGTTCAGCACGAGCTTGACTCCGTCGCTGCTCACCGTCATTTCCGACTACGACTCTTGACTACTACTTCGACGACTCCTGTCCACTCTGTCTTCGACTTCGCTACTCTCGAACTCCCCTGTTGTCTACCTTCCTTTGGCAGCTACGGCTGCTTCCTTTTATAGGTCTCGGGAGGCGGGGCTAGAAACCTCTCAACCAATCAGGAACGTTCGAGGCGTATCTTCGTTCCTACTGGACGGATCGGGAAAATTCTCGAAGTTTCGGGTATTATCTATTTTGGCGCTAAAGTCGCCAAATTCGTCGCCAAGTCGCCAAATGGTCGCCAAGTTTGTCGCCAAGCTCTGGGACCTTCGACGCGCCACCTGGACGCCGTCTAGTACCGATGACTTTAAAGCTTTCTTTCCGACGATGGAACAAACTATGCTGGGAAGCCGAATTGCAGGTTTGTAACAATATTTTATAACTATATTACATGTAAGGCTTCTCTGGCTTTTTTTTGGGGGGAAAGAGGAGATAACACCCTTATTAGATAGGATGAGAATCTCTTGAGAATACCATTTCCGCTGATTTTTCCCTTTAATGGAAGTAGATTGTTACTCTTAATGTAGTGTCTAGCTACGTGTTATAATACTTTCTTGTTTAGTATTTTAGAATGTTTTTCTTGCGTATCTTTCCCGCATGTAACGGAATCAATAAGATGTAAAAAAAATCTTTCCCCTTCATTTAATATTAAATGATACAACGATAATTTATTATTATATTGACTAAAAAATCTCAATGACACTTATTGAATTAGAATTTATTTTTATTATACTGAAATTTTGAGGTTTTTTTAAAAATAAATTTTACTTTTAGTGTTTTATTATTAATTAAATACTTTTTTACATATTATTAATAGATTTTAAAGGCGTTCTTTAACAAGATTCAAATGAATAGTTTTGGTTGTTTTGAATATATTCGAAGTTTTGAAGAGAACTAGAAAATTCTCAAACTATGCCACTTGTTGAAAGAACAAAACAAAAAATATTCAAACTGGAAATAAATTTCTTTTCCGAGTTGTCACAGTGCGTAGGCAAAAGTACATGATTGAAAAAACGATGGAAGAAAATATTTCGGAAAATATTTGTGAAACAGTTTCTTTAACAGTCGGTTGAAATTTCTTGTAGAAATCAGTAAGTAGATTAAAAAAAATGTTTGTATTCACAATAAATATTGCATGTTATACGAAAATATTCCTTATGATATTTTTATGACACTGCAATATGAAACGAGTCGCGAAAAAACCTCGGTTATAAAATGCTGCATTTCATTTTTTATAAACTCTGATACATGTAAACCTGTGCTGTAAATTTCTGCTACCCATATGTAAACTTGTTTTATATGAGCTTCTAGATATGGTGATATCTTATGGTATTTCGAATGTTTTAGTGAATGCTTAAGCTCATTTGGGTTTGAGAGAGGTTCCGACTAAGTGTCTATCCAGATTGCAATTTGCTTTACTGTGCTCTAAATTTTATGAAAAAGTTGCTTTGGTAGGTTAGATATAGAGTTTGACGGTCTTTCAAACCCGGTTTTAAAAAATCGGCTTTTTGAAGTAAATTTGTCACATTTGAAAACCAGTTTTTAAATTAAGAAAACCGATTTTCCTGAATGCCTGGATATTGCTCTTCTTCAAAACAAACAAACAAACAAATATTTTAAATTTTATCGGTTGGGACTGATTCATCTAGTAGCTGAAGACTTAGGCGACGAGATACCAATTTATTAACAAGAAAGGGTATATCTGAATTTCTCTTAAATGAACTAAAAAATTTAAACACTGAAATGAGTTTGAAATTATTATATGCTTTAGAAGAACGAATTCAAGAAAGAAGTAGAATTAGAATTTTTTTTTTGCTGTATTTTCACATTTCTAGTTCAGTGAAGAAATCTAATGTACTTTCTTCAACTTCAAAAACCGAAATTATTGAATTATCTGGAAAGATACTAAACAGAATATTTCCGAATTCTTATGTGGAAACCAATTCTGATGAAGAACATATCGAAGAAACTACAAATCAGAGTAATGTTGTTTTAAAAGAAGCTATGAAAACATCAATTCAAAAGTTTCTTGAAGATCCTGAAGAAAAACTTAAAAATCCAAAGATACTGAAAGCTGAATTTTCATTATTTGAGTCAACGAATAAAAGAACAAAAAGATTTGTTATTTG
>JAPMOR010090799.1:48925-64558 GCA_026543865.1 Argiope aurantia | reverse complement strand
TTTTAAGGTTATAATTTATTGTGTTTTGATACTTAAATATCTGGGTAGTTTATTTCACTCTGCATGCTGTCCTTTGTGATAGTATAATCTCATCTTCTTATTTCTTAAACAAACTGAGCAAGTACAGAGTGGTTATAGTTAAACTTCCCCTATAAACAGCATCCTACAACGCAAATGGGTGAACGGATTGCAACGAAATTTGGTATATAGACTATACACGAGATAATCTCGCTAAATTTCGAAAAAAAAATAGTTCCAAAATATCCACCAGAGGCCGAATTTTCTGGAAAAATATTAAATTTAACACAATAAAAGACTAAAATGGAATACAGAAAACTGTCTTAACAATCCAGAATAAGAACTATGAGTAATAAAATGAAAAACCGGGAAAAGCTGGAAACTCCATAACGCTTCATGGGCGGAGAACTGATCACAACTGATCAGTTACAATCTGACTTCATTGACTTGAAATTTTGCTACTATGGATTTTTACTCGAGTTTAATTATGCTTAATTGAATTATTGCTGGATCATCATCCCTCAGATATTTTGAGAAGATTTTACTCTACCCAGCTGATTTTAGAAGTCTCATCTCACGTTTGTGGATGCAGTGGAGAAAATGTAATTGATTTTGAAAAATACAGTTACTTTGCACAGTGTCTTCTTCTCTACCATGGCCATTCTTCAATCGTTCTTAGTTCCTCAATAGCTAGTAAGTGAAGATTTATTTCTTCATTTTATATAAGTCGAGTAACATATATTGGAATTAGGAAGAAAAAGGATGGAATATACAGGGTGATTCAAAATTTATAATTCAAATCTCGGGGGAAGGTAAGGAATATCTTGGGAAATCGATTTCACATAGGAAGGTATGTCCGCAAACGTCATCTGCATGGACAAAATGGACAAGCGAAGTGAACACAAGCAAACGGCAAAACTAAGTGGCAATGAATGTGGCGTTTATTCCAACAATGTATAATACAAGTTCGCTGTAGGTGCTCAAAATTCCGACCATTTACGTGAACACAGTATTCACATTGCCGTTGGGCCGGCGTCCTGGCATAGAGGTAGCACATCTTCCTCGTGATCTGGGCGTCCAGGGTTCGAGTCCCGGTTTGGGTATGGTTGTTCTTTCGTTGTTCTATCTGTGAGATGTGTGAATGTGCCCTCCTGTAAAAAGGGGTTGTGCAAGCGAATGAGTGATGCGTGAGTAGCTAAGTCCTACTCTTGGCCCTAGTTGGCGCTACTATAAAAACAAGAGACGCACCCCCCCAGACTTAAATCGGCTGTCTCTGAACAGCGGGGCTTGTCCGGGGCAAGTGCCATAAGAAAACAAACAAACAAACATTGCCGTTGCATTGACCGCCGAAATTTTCAAAAACGCCTGGAATATCACTATTCGTGCAACAAGGTGCACTTCACTGTCGGCGGGTGCCTCATATACATGGTCTTTCATGGACTAGCACAAAAAGAAATCCATGGGCGATAAATCAGGGATCTGGATGGCCAAGCAATCGGTCCTCCTCTGCCGATCCCTCAAGTTCCGAATGCTCGGTTCAGGTAATCACAAGCAGCAATTGTGCTATGGTATGGAGCTCCGTCATTTTGATACCATCATGATATAGGGTCTGGTTATCGACTGATATGTCAGACGTTTTTGAAAATGGTCGGTGTAACAGTGCTGTGAATCCCGAGTTCGTGTAAATGGTCGCAAGATTCAGCGACTACTGATAGCGAATGTATTTTACCTTGTTGGAATAAAGGGGGCGTTCGTTACCGCTTAAATTTCTTGTTTGCTTGTGTTCACTTCACTTGTCCATTTTGTCCATGCAGATGAAGCTTGCGGACATACTCACTATACCTAGGTAAAATCGATTTTCTGAGATATTCTTTACCTCCCATCGAAATTTGAAAGATGAGTTTTGAGTCACCCTGTAAAACACTTATTTTAAAACAAAAATACTTCCTCTTCAGTTTTGGTGAGTAATAAATAAATTCTACTTGATGTTTTTATTATAAATTGTTATTTTATCTTACAAAAACGATTTTAAATTCCTTTTTATTGTGTCCAAATTGTACCATTATTTGTTAGGTTATACTAACATCCAATTTTAAGTAGCTCCAGGTTTATATTGGGATAATAATTTTGAACCACTGTCTGATGACGAGGATGATACCTGAAATGGCATCCCGTTCTCTAAACTTCCGCTTCTCATCAGCAAGAGGACATTTGGTAACGACAGGTTTAACGTGCACCAGAACAGCTTTCTAGTTCTTATGTAGAATCAAGTCCCGAACCTAGAAATCAAAGGTCGTGACCTAACCCCCAGATCACCGTGGTTTCGTGGCATTAGTTGTAATTCCTGGTGCACTCATTCGTTAACAGTTTTGTCTTTGAAAGTAATAATCTCGATGAGCGTAATCAGAAGTTCAGCATCTAAATTTCCTTCAAATTAATTACATATTACAAATGATTCATTGTTGAACTCCCTTCAGATAGATACTTAAGGAAGTTTTTAGATTATCTTACAATTTGAAGACGTCCCTTATTATGTTTTTGGAGTTTAGTTTTGTTTAGTTATATTAACGTCTCATTTCAAAGCAACACTAGGGCTATTTTGCGATGGACCTCACACTTTTGAACTGCGGTCAGATAACGAGGACTACACCTGATCTAGTATCCCCTCTCCAAACTTTAACACCACACCAGCGCGAGAATGTTTGACCCCAACGGATTTAACGTACTCCAGACCCTCTTACACGAGTGATCGGGTCTCGAAGCAGAAACCCTCTGGTTCCGAAGACGAGACTTACCAAGAGGACAACGCAGCCCATTCTGTTTTTGAATGCAGTGGAAAAGAAGGCACTGCGCTGAGGTATCTTAATTTTAAAAATGCAGTTACCTAAGTACAATGTCTTCTTTTCTACCATTGTGATTCTTCTGGTAATTGGTCCCCACTTTGCCAGTTGAAGGTAAGTGACAAAGTTTCTGGACATTTGGAGCTAGTGGAGGATGAAAAATAGAACACAGAATGTCTTTCAAATTTTTTTTTTTTTAAATCAAACTCAATGTAAGCATGGGTTAAGTGCATTCATATTTTTCAAGACTTTCATTTCTGTATCATTTCAAATTGCAATGTGAACTAATATTTAAAAATTGATCAGTTCAGATTACAATTTGAATTTATTATTATTATTTTTATCTCATATCTAATATATCTGTTATTTGTCTTTATATTGCATTCTTGAGTAAACATAGCTTTCCATAATGTTAGCTATTAGGCAATGAATATTTAAAAAATATATTTAGATAATATGTAAATATCAAGTTTTCTTACATTTTTCGAAAATAGTTGCATTTATTTTTAGTAATTAAATCTAATAATCGGAATTTTGAAAGAAAATAAGCTAAAGATTTATTTTAAATGTCATTTTTTTATTTCATATTTTAATACTTAGTGTAAATAAAGTAAAACCCGTTTCTACATTTCCTTTTATTGGTCATTGTTTTACTTAAGTTTCATTCGATGACATGTCACCAAAATTATCTGGAATTAAAAAAATATTTTTTCATTCTGCTAATAAATGAACAGAATATCCTATTTCATTTTCAGAAGAGTGATAACATTGGATTTGAGCTTGTTCCCTGTATATTTAGTAAATATATCCCTTTTCTTATTGTAGGAATATGAAGAATTGACTCGTTTTAAAGAACCACGAAGTCTTAAGTTTTCTCGTGGGAATAATTTACATTTCACTTTCTGTATGGGCTGTTATTTTTATAGTCTAAAAGTTAAAGTTCCCTTTTTTTCCTTTTAATACGTTCATCCTTTTTTAATATTTTAATTTAGTTATTATTTTTTCTTTTAAGTATTCAAATCCATTTTGGAAATAAGTTTTAGAAATTTCTCATTTTTATTATTGCATGAATACTTAAATATTACCACCGCATATTCTCTTGCTTACCAGATGGTGTATTTCAAAGTTGAACTTTTGTTTGAACTTGATTTGAACATATTTTTGTTTTGTTTTTTATTTGAACATATTTTTGAGAAACTTCGGTAGTGAATTAATTTTAAATTTATCTAGCTGACATCAGTAAAACCAGCTAAATTTCAACCTTAATTTTGCCTCCACAAATTTCGTCACTAAGGAATTTTTTACGAGTTCAATTCAGCAGTCTGGTTCTTACTTTTTCATTATTCTTCATTGAATGTTAGATAAAAATCTAACATTCCTTTCTCGCATTTGTTATGTTTAATTGCAACTCCTGATGATAGGTTATCTATCTCTATTATCTTCATTTCATCAGGTATTAGTGATGTTTCAAACTTCGATTCTTTTATGTAAAAATGAAGTGATTGGGCCGCTTTCATGATATTTTCCGTTAAAAG
Source organism: Argiope aurantia (assembly GCA_026543865.1). NCBI lineage: Eukaryota > Metazoa > Arthropoda > Arachnida > Araneae > Araneidae > Argiope > Argiope aurantia. The sequence goes on along the minus strand of JAPMOR010090799.1, from coordinate 60,165 downwards.
TGGAGTTTCGTTTTAAAGTATTTCTATTCTACGAAATAAACTGCATACCTGTTATAAACAAACGCGCATTTCACACATTAGTTAAGCAGGGTTTTTTAGCATAGACTTTTTAGCATAGCATTTTTTAGACTTTTTCTTGTATAGGGGAAACATTTAGATCATTGCACAACTTCTTTTATTCTGCGGAGAAATATCGATTGTTACTTCCAGTAAACTGTGGGTAGTTATGCTCAAAATTTTAAACAAATATTTCTCCCTTGAGAATGCTTCCGAAATGTTCAAAAGATTGCATTCACATTTTAATATTGTTACAAACCTGCAATTCGGCTTCCTAGCATAGTTGGTTCCATCAATAGAAAGAAAGTTTTACAGTCATCTGAATGGGACTAGCACGTTGGAGGTCCCAGAGCTTGGCGACAAACTTGGCGACCATTTGGCGACTTGGCGACGAATTTGGCGACTTTGGCGCCAAAATAGATAATACCCGAAACTTCGAGAATTTTCCCGATCCGTCCAGTAGGAACCGAGATACGCCTCGAACGTTCCTGATTGGTTGAGAGGCTTCTAGCCCCGCCTCCTGAGACCTATAAAAGGGGCTGCGGCTGCCAGAGAGTCAAGTAAAGTCCGAGCGGAGTAGAGACGACGAAGCCAGTAGTCGAAGACGACGGAGTAGTCCGAAGACGGAGCGGAAAAGCCAGTAGTCCGAGTTCGAGAGCAGCGAAATCAAGTCAGTAATCCGAGCCAGAGTCGGAGAAGTAGAAGACGGAGGAGTCGGAAGCGACTGAGGCAAGCTAGTGCTGAACTGAGCTGTGCGCTACTGTCTGCGGTAGATTCTGGTTGTATGCAGCTGTGTATGCTGTTGTATGCTACACGTCTCGGGTGAAGATAATCGTCTTCTGTGCTGTATATAGTTGTCGCTTTTGTGCTGTCCTGTGTGTCTTCGTGTAAATAAACATCGTTGTTTTTATTCTACTTCTGCCTGCTGATTGAGCGTTCTTTACACCATATCACTCCCACTATCCAACGAACCCCGGTAAAGAAAATTTCGTAACAATATGTTCATTCAAGTTTCTGGTCTCCTAATGATAAAGTAGGTATCAAATATGATGTGCTGGAATTTCATTCACTTCACTAGAAATCTATCGAATATTTGTGGGATTATTTGATGTCAAAAAATTGTGTAATGATCTCGCTTCTAGTTATATGCAGGAATTAAAGTCAGTTCTGCTAGAAAAAGATTTTCATTTCTCTCGAAATATTGGACATAAAATCAATAAATTATTGTCACGAAGCATACATCCTTTTAATTTCAGTTAAAACTTGATATAAATAAGTCTGAATTTAATTAAATTCACCGATGTTCGCTTTATTTCACATACAATCTGCTGATAGGCAGTCTAAAATGTCGCTATCTTCATAACACCCAGGTGGGAAACCTTTTGCTGTAAACAGATCTTTGCAAAATTGTATCTCACATAGCTTTTCGTGTTCGTGTTGACATAATAATTTGTAATCTTTTATTTAGCAAAAAACTGTTTAACAAACTTCCTTGATCCATTCAGAAAATAATTAAAAAAGGTATCTTAAGTATATTGACTTTTATAGAAACTGAATGCACTTCAAACTGAGATAATATTTGAAAAGTTTCTCAAAATATTTTCATATTCATTATCATATTTAAAATTTTTATATCTTGTGAATATTTCTTAACATTTTTCAGACGTCATTGCAATAAATGCAAGTCTTTGCTTACATGGAAGTGTGTAGCTGAGAAACACAGCACAGGAAGTTAAGAGAAATTCCAGATGCCTTCTTAGGTTTCAAGTGTTCCAAGATCTAGTGCAAATTTTAAGATTTTGACTTAATTTGTACTATAGCTTGGAGCCTACCTGAAATCTGAAAACTGCATTTTCCTCAGATGTAATGAAATGCAAAAGCTAAAATGTAATAATTAGGCGTTGTTTGCATAAGCATTGAGGAAACAAGGTGTGAATAGGGTCTCTAAAAGGTATTTTTATCTTATGAAGAACGAAATGGCTTTACTTTTTATTACTATATTATAAAAGGATGGCAGTTTGGAAGCTTGGAGGGATTATTATGGATTTGCACCTTGAATATTCAAAATAAGAAGACTTTTAGACCCACTTAACACCGAATGAGTGTGCTAATTACCTAGTTATTAAGCTAAAAGGAATAATTATTTCAAAAAGAAAAAAATCATTCATTTCAAAAGCTATATAGATGAAAAGATAAAAAATACTAGCAAGACAACAGAAAACAAATTTTGAAAATTACTCCTTGAATATTAAGAAAGAGTTTTTACATTTTTAATTAAATAATTTTTGTCAAAATTTTAATATTTTTCCTCATAACATCGTACCATATCGCCATTAAAAAACAATTTTTTTGCCATTTTAAAACCAAAACAATTACATTTCTAATTTCAATAAATTTTTTAAAGTTTTGTTATCAGGCGGTTTTCTTTGAATTTATTTTTAGCACTCATTCGTTAATGAAATGCTCAGTATCTACTTGATATTGTGGGGTAGATATTAATAGTAAACGATTAATTAAAAATGAGTACATTTACAATTCGAAAACATTGATTTTCAGAATTTGCTTTAGTAACTTTTTTTTCAGATTGAATGAAAGTATTTCGCATTTTGTATAATTTTCTGAATATGTGAATTTGTTTGTAAATAATTGTAAAACTGCATCATAAAAATAAATGAGAAAATTAAATAATACGTATTTAACAAGATAAAATTATAATTTATGATGATGTGATTAGAGATTTGAATATTTTATTTGTTTTTATTTCTTCTCGAAATTTATTCTATATAATGTTGCCTTTTTTGTAAAAAGATAAAAACTCAAATTTTTAAAAATAATATAATGACAAATCATTAAACCTAAAGAATTACACGAATTTAAAACTAAGCTTTTTACTTCTTCAATAAATATTTTATTTTCTGAATATCAAACTAGAATTTCTTTACTCTTAATTTGTTTTTTTTAATTTTAAAAGCCATTAAATAGTTAATATTGTGCAAAACAATCAAATTTAAATCAAAATAATATAATATTAAGGGACAGTTGTCAAAAATTTCAGTAACATTTAAACTTTATTTAAAATAATAAAGTATCTGGACTCTGAGAATGCAATACAATCAATATACCGAGTTTTTACAAGTAATGCACAGAATATTAATGCCATGCAGCGATTTTTTCTAATGATGAAGGACAGTAAAACTTAAGTCTTTCGGGATATTATATTCTCCCTTCGCAAATCATGATTCATTTTAACACATGTTAATTAACTTTATTGAATGCATGAAAACTTTCTTTTATATAAAATAGATATCTCATAAATACATTAAAACTCTTTTTTTCTTAGTAGCAATCTTTTTCATGAAATCGTGTTTGTTACAGGTACACACATTTTGAAAAAAAAAATGAAAATGAAAATGCCTGCTTTCAAAAGTCAGTAGTGGCTTTTTAAAATAATAAATGGAAAAAAATAAGATTACTTTATTTGTATTAATTAAGAAAATTCCTAAATATCATAGACTAAAGATGTATAAAATGTACTAAAATTTTTAATTAAAATACTATCACTGAAATCAAAATAAATTATATACGCATCTAGTTAAAAAGCAATCTCCTAATGGACTGACTGCACTTACTTAATGGACTGTAACATCATCAGAAAGATACCGCAAAAATAGTCTTATGTTTATAGGAGCTGTATTCCTTTAGTTTAAAATTTTCACTTCATTCCTTAATAAAGTCGCCCGATATAAAAGTAATTTTTGATTGAAGCGTCTGGCAAATCTCCGTGTACTATTTGAAGAATTTTTGACAGTTATTGAATAAGAAATAATTATTTTTCCGTATCGTAATAGGGAAGAATTTCATAGGAGCTGTCAGATTAAATTTTGATCTTGAAGATACTACAAACTATGCTTTTGAAAGCCATTGAGAAAAAAGGCACTGGAATGCTGTTTTTACCTTCTAAAAATGCAGAAGCACCTTCCAATACCTTTCTTTTCGATGGCTATGAATCTAACGCCTACCGGAACCGTTGTATTACCAAATTCATTAACTTCAGGTAAGCAAATTTTTCTTCTCGAAAAAAAATTGCAGAATATTTAAATTCTAAACATTTTTCATACGTTGACTTGCGTTCAAATACAGGATTCCCATTTTTATCCTTTACACTTCCTTCATTTCCAAATGTTGACAACTTAAGACATAAAGATGGTGTCTAGAAAAAAGGCTATGTTGAGACAATTTAAAATTCCATCTATCGGCAAATTTCGGCATTAGAGGTCCTATCTCGAAAATGGAGGAAGATATAGAAATAAAAAACCAATTAGAAAGTTGTAGAGCACTCCCGATTTAGTACAAAAAGATACCTTGCTCACATTAATTCTGAAAATGGAATGCAAAAATGAACATTTTTTCAGTCACAATTTCAAAAAAATTCAATGACAGTCTGCCATGTCGTAAAGAATTGAAGAAAGAAATTCAGACATTTCCCTGGCGTTAAGAGCATTTATTTATACATTTGGATTTTCGATTGGATTTCTCGCTGTATCTTGTGCAACATGGCAGTGTTACGGAGTCACAAGCATCTGTCATGCGTTTGTAGCTTCCTCATGAATGCGAATCGACAGATTCCTATTTCTTCCGTAAGGTGATCTTTTCTCGCTTCACGAGAGTTGAAATTCACAATCGTACGAATGCTGCATTGGTTTCTTGACTATTAATGTGCACAAGGTATCGTTTATTGCTGAAATCGAAAATGCCTTTCAATTTCTAAATTTTTGCTTTTTTTTCCCTCATATCTTTCACTGTATACAAAATAAAACCACTAATTCCAAAATTTGCCGATAGATGGCACGGAAGTTGTCACATCGAATAGGCATAACCTTTTTACCATATCACTTTTTGATTTTAGACTGCAAGTGTATGGTCTAAGACACCATCGTTTAGAAGTTAAGGGGGGGGGGGGTAATAAATTTAAATTGAGAGTCTGTATTTAATGTGATTCATTTTTTTCTATTTCTGTCATTTTAAATGTTCGATATATTCTTGAATTTTTATGATTGATTTAAAGCGGTTATTTAACATTTTCATTATTAATTATTTTAGTTTTTAGTATTCGTCAATTTTTTTAAATATTATCGCAATGTTGTCATTTATAAGCATATACATAATCTATCTATACATACTAATAGTTCAATTTATGGATACACAAAATACTATCTAAAAAGTTTCAGCCTTAATAGCTGCATTCAGAATGTCAAAACACTTGATATCCCGAATAATTTGTCTTTCCTTTATGAAATATAAGTATCAAAAACATTTCACATTCTGTCAGACCACAGTAGTTTTGTTTACTAAATTTCCTTAAAATTAAATATACATTTTTAGGAAATTTTTCATTGGCACTTGAGGCATGTAACATTCCCCGTTTTCAATCAAATGGTTAAGGGCATCCAGACTAGATGTAACGCCTTCCTCTTTCTCACACATAGTTAAGTGCGTACGGACCTCCAGATGTCGACCCTTTCCACTACGAGAGTCATTATGTCTGGTCAATTGTTATTATACCTAAGTGCAGGAAAGCAAATGTGTATCCAGTTGTTTCAAATAGATTCATCATGTCTTCAAGGGAGAGGAACTTCGAAACATCTAGGTGCTAGACATTTTTTCCTTTATGAAGAAACTCCTCAAATCAAAAGCCGATCAATAACCAGCAACCGTTATCATTAAATGTCAAAACCAGTGCGCTTCAGTCGACTTTAGCAGTGCATTGCTTGTAAATGAAATATGCTTAAGAGGTAGTCGGTCATAAAGATGGTTCCTTAACAAGCAATCTCTCGTCGGGTTTAGACCATTAAGGAAGCGTTACTGAGCAGCTATTGGGTGATAGAGAACTCAAGTTCACCAATGTGAAACCGGAGGCGGGTATGTGAGGAAAATAAAATACTTTTGTTTCCAGAGAAAACAAAAAGAGAAGGGCTTTGAAGGAGAGTTCGGAGAGACTTCGGACTGCGGAAAAGTTTTTCCTTGTTTTTTTAGAAGCCCCGTGTGATTCGGGCTTCTGTGTCAGAGTCATCCCGATAAAGATCAGTGGATTTCTGGAACTGCCCTGGAGTAGCCGTTTAAAGCTAACAGCGCGTTAGTGGTTTGTGTGATAACTTATTCTCCGATTTGATGAAGGAACTATTTCTTGATTGAACTTCCTTCTTATTTTTAAATAATATTAACTTATATGAGAACAAGTTGTTATTTGTAAATATATAGGGCTGTAAATATAAGAACTATTTTGCTATGTTACTCTCTTATTTGGTCGGTCTTGACAAAGATATTAGAAGCATCTCTTCTACTATGATAAGACATCTGTACCTGATGAATGGCGTGAACTCTGCTTAAATCCCGATGAATATATTTTATTCATCAATTGGAGTCAAAATTCCACGCTCCTTGGAGAATGAATTGTCTGCTTTTGACTCTGTTTTCACAAAACTGCAGAATCAGAAGAAGGCAAGTCATTCTCCGTGGTGCTTATATCTGTGCCCTTCAATGTAAGAATGGATGGCGATTTTCAAACACACTTAATATTGAGTAAGTAAATTATTATATATAAAGTTTGTACAATCTAATATTTTTTATAATCCACAAAAGCAGTCTTCGTTTGAAGTTTACCCCCTTTCAGTTGCTAATGCATCATTTTTATGATTGGTGATATTTAGAAGATCGGCAAGTAACAAATTATTCAATAATATGCGTAGCATTTAAAATGCGAAAAAAAAAATCCCAGTGAAAATTAGAGATATAAAAGCTGGACAATTCACTAATTGTGAAATTGAAATTACTGGTATTTTGTTACTGTCCTTTACATTCGGCCTTTAATTAAATAAAATACCAGAAATTATTTCTTTTCAATATGAAAAACTAGTGTTATGATATATAGGGGCATACTTTTGAGAATGAGAAGGACAAGCAGCAAATTTTCAATTTCTCCTTCTTTTGTGGATTTGAACATAACTCTTGAAGGTTATGGCGATTTAAAATACTATTTCTAAGCTCTTAGAATACTTCAAATGTACTTGTATGGGCATTATCTTAATTCTAACCTATTTGAATTTTAAATTGTCTTAAAAATCCAAAGAAGATAGTTTTATTTATTGCATCAAATTACTTAAACAGAATTTGATATTGATCCTTTTGTTATTTATTGCGATGCTTTGTATTGACTGAGTTATAGTATATTATCAGGATCAAATATCTGGTATGGTAGGTATTGCCATTGTATTATAATCAAAACTACCAAGTTGGAGAGGTTTGATAGGAATCATACGTCTTGCAAAATATTACTTAATATTTTCGGATATTTTATAGGAAAACATTAATCAGATATCTGTTTTTAGATCATTATTTAAAAATAAATTTCTAGGTTGAAGTCACTGTACCCTTGTTAAGGAGTCATGGTATTTAGCAATCTAATTAATATATATTCACCTTTAAAAAAGGATTAAATATCATATTATAAGAAATTTAGGCTTCATATGACGATGCTAATGATCAAAATATTTGATAAATTGAAGAAAAAAATTAAGGAGGATTCAAAGATCTAGTCAGAAACACTAAAGCATGATATTTCAGGACGTGATTTACATATTTTTACTTTATATTTCAAATTTACTTTGAGTTATTTAACAATACTAGCGCGAATGATAAAAGGAATTAAATACTTTTACAAATAGTATGAGAATGAATTCCTCAATTAAAGCCATAAAATTATTGTTGCAAAATATCAATAACAACATCTTGAAAAATTAATTAAAATTAGAAAATGAAATAGTGAGAAATAATTTTAATACAAAAATGTGGCTTATTTGAAAAGCTTAATTTTTTCATTTTAAAATGGTGTATTGTTAGTTTTTTGTCAATAATATGCTAAAAAATGATTGAAGAAAATTGATATTTTGATTAAATTTAATAAAAAATCATTAAATTACCGATACCACCTTCTTAATGACTTTCTGCCAGACATGAAGTAGCCATGTGACAAATATAGATCTGATAGTTTCAGCTTGTACGACACTCAGGATGATATTTTCATAATGCTTATCGCTCTAATTATCTAACAATTTGAATATCATGCCAAACATCGCTTTGCTAAATTAAATCTAGAAACAAATTTACCATTTCCTATGACTATAATTTCTCATTTAATTTTCTTAAAATTTATAATAATTCTCCCAAAGTAAATATATGATTTTCAATCTAATGCAAATCAACAACAGAAAAGTAGCATTCTTATGACAAGTATTAAAAAGCATCACATAATCTTTTTTTTTTATCCATTACAGGTCATAAGTTTTTCTCTTTCTCTACAAGTACTCTTTTTAGGTCACAAATTTTAAGAATGCATGTCAATTAATGAACGTCTGTTTTTTGACTTTCTTGATCAGTTGTCACACAAAGAATCTAATTTTTTTTTTATTTTACTCTCATTTGTCAAATAAAGACTTTATTTACACAACAGGATTGTTTTTATTTATTGAAGCACCGAGAATTTCAGAAATATTGTTTTTCAAATTGAATGATGCAAAAATTTTCTAAAAATTTGAAACCCTCACTATAATCACCTTTTGCAGTGAAACTACGTCTTAAATCAAATCAACAATTTTAAATGCATTGGAAAGTAGGCGTAAAATACTTTTATCTCGGATATAAGAAAGGTAGTGCTTTAAATTAGAAAAAAATAAAAATATATTCTTATTGCACTTCCTTTTTTTTGGATGAAATACGATATAAAAGTTGCAATAGTAATATTGGCAGTATAATTTCTTATATGATGGATAACACATCTTCTGAAAGTAAAGTTACAACTTCACGAATGACAACATACAATTAGGAGAAAGATTTCTCTACAGTTATGGCTTTAATAACACTGTGATGTCACGGAAGTTGATTCCACTAAGAGAATTCAGGTTCCCATTAAAAAAAAATCAGGTATAAGGTTTTCAAAATAAATAATTTTTTAGTTTATTTGATTTGATTAGATTTAATTTAATCTTAGTGTATTTAAAAGAGAAAAGATACTTGTTGAGAATATCGAAATATACAATTCTGCTTGTGTAAAGAGAATGATTTCATTCTTTGTCTGCTTCCTTTTTTATGTATTTTGTTATTACTTACTTCTTGTTTGTATAATTTTCATTTTGAAATTCTCATAAAATATTTAAATAATTTAATGCTTAAAGAATTAAGCTTTAACTATAAATTTTATATATTCAAAATGCCTATATCGATATCCAATATCCAGTTGCATAAAAAGTGTTTGAAATACTTGGGTGAATTCTCTCAGTTTTTTTAAATGCTGTCTCACTTTATGGATTTCAGAAATTAAATGCAGACATTCCGATTCATTCTGAAGAATAAGATATCGAAGCCGGAACAAAATTCATTTTTAGCAAGATTTACGACAGAGGATTTCCGAACGGGAAAAAGAAAAAGAGAATGGTTAACTTGTCTCCTTGGTTTGCGTCCGTTAGCATGCAAACCAGGTGCACAGTTTTCCGTTTCTCATTTCACAGCAGAAGATAAAGCGTGAAACCTTCAATTGTGATGACTCTGTTACAAATAATGCAAGAATACTAGGGGAAACATTATCTCGACATGATATTCTTCTAGATAGCCATTCTATAACGCATAAATAAAAATCATAGTGGCCAGGCATGAATGCATGTATGTATTCATGTTTTGTTTATTCTTCTAAATAACTATGCCGAATGGCTGAATTCACCCAAGACACTAGAAGGAATACTATAATCTTTTCAAAGAGCAAATATTAATAAATATTTAATTAGAGATCAACAAACATTTTGTCTTTTTTACACTTTAAACAACTCCACTATTATTATTAAAATTCACTTTTAACATTTTGCACTTGGAAAAGTAATTCGAATCATAACTATTCACCTAATACAAAGACTTGTTTATTTCTCCGAAAAATAACGAAATATAATTGTTTCAATTTGCATCTACCGTTTAATTAATTTGCATCTTCTTACTATTCTGCAGGTATTTTTAACAATCAAAATTGAATAAATAAATAAATAAAACATCAAATGATGCACCATATTGAATGATGAGTGAGAGACACCATCCGAGTGCAAAGGGTTAATATGTCTTTTGACAATTCCTCTATTAGTTTTATGGGAGTGATATAATCATGTTTAAAATTAAGCGTAAGGCATTTTGTTAGAACGGAGGTAATATTTCTTATGTTTAAGCATCTCCCACCGAGGGCACCTCAGAGATGTGGATGAGAAACTTCCGGTATGGTGATTGGTTCTTCCCATCCGGGTGAGTACAGAAATGATGGAGATCTACTACCTACTACCATGATTCTCACAGGAAGGATTATACCGTGGCCAATGATGGGCCTTAGGACTGAACCATAGTTTCCTCCAGTGTTGCTGTCCCGGTGGTCCGGTCGTTCAGTTTTATCCATGTGCCATCGGGGGGAGTGGTTTCGAGTAACCTATTCAGGTCATGCTTAAACATTTGTGGACAAGATATAAAGTACTAATATAACAAATATCAGCTATCGGTGGTTGTAAAAATCATCTAGTCCATTTGATATTCTAATTTTAACTTAAAACGGACTATAAAAGATTTTGTCTATTATATTTTATATAAAAATAGTTTTTATGTTAAAAATATTATGTATGGAACAATTTTAATTTCGGAAAACATTGAGTATACGAACTGGTATCGCACAAAAATTTTCATGTTATTGTTATAATTCCAATTATTATTCATCATTCGTCATCTTTGAAATATTTCACTAGATTTCTATAACTAAATGAATATTTCATATTTATACGATTGACATCATGGAAGCTGGAATGCAAGCTCCAAGCGATTTCAATGAGACACTGAGTTTTGAGATGAAGTAACTTGGATTGCACATGTAAATCGACAAGAGCAATTCACGGTCTACGGTGTGTATTTGTACACATGTGAATTCGATGAATGAAGAATAAATTGTCTCATATTAATGAAATTTGGTATGTAATCCTGCAATGAAACACGTACCAAAGCATGAATTTAATAAATTGAAAGGGAAATACCCAATTACAACTATCTCTTTCTTTCATTATGTTACAAAGAATGGAATGCGAAATTTTCTACCGCTCCGCGATACATGTAAC
>JAPMOR010090799.1:21244-42106 GCA_026543865.1 Argiope aurantia | reverse complement strand
TATGGGTTTGGAGGAAAGTTCTTTGAACACTTAACTTCCATTATTCCAAATATTTATCGATAATACTGAGCAAAACTTGTTATGTTGCATATAACATGAATTGTTGTTGTTGCTGTTGTTGCTAATCTCCATGGTCTGACTTAGTCAGACCAAATCCAAAAATCCGTTGACAAGAAGAAAGTCAAAAACAAGGAAAGTCAAAAACAAGGAATAAATTTATCCCCAAAGAAGTCCTAGAATTTGTTCAGCAGAGGCCCGATGTTGGCGGCATTTCGTGCAAAGAGGGTAAGATTTTTCACACTTTCAAAATAAAAGACATTTAAGGTGGCCACTGGCAAGACGCGACAGGCAAGTGTTGGTTTTTCTATCACAAGGACGAATTAAGGACTGTTCCGACTTATTGGCTCTATACCAATCATTTATGAATTGTAGTTACCTATATTGCCATATTCTTTTGCTATTGTGAATATTTCTTTCATTTAACGATTGTTGTATACTTTATCTGGCGTTGAAATTGGATTGCTGATTTAAAATTTCACAACTATTAGTCATAAGGTAATTGTGTAAAATTTAAGGAAAATTCTTCACTTTTTCCTCTGAAATGGAGGAATCTCAATTCTTGATTTAACGTTTTCGTTGTCAGGATGCACACTTGAATTAAGATTATCTATAAAAATAAATTATTCCTTTTTTATTTATTAACTATAGGTTGAGAAGAGGTCATCAGGTGAGATAAATAATTTGGTACAATTACATAGTAGCTATCATGCACAGTCATGTCATGTGGCAGTCAATGTGTTCAAGTGGTAAGCCATATTTTTCAGATGTTGCATTTAAAAAGTGTAAGCTGCTATTTTATATTTTAATTATAAAATGTGATAGTATTCAGTATAAGTCATTTAAATTATTTAAAAGCAAAGAATGAAAAATGATAAAATCTTCTTAACGATAGGGGAATATTTGGCATGTTTAGCTTCAATGAGAATTAGAAACTTAGAATTAGGAATTTTAGAATTAGGAAGAAAAGAGTTCAATCTATTCGAAATTTATTCAATCATTAGAAGAAATAGTTGTTCGATATTGTTTTGAAGTAGAAACCTAAAATCTGCTGAAAGGAATTGGGAGATTGACAACAGAAAATTTCTTCTTCACGAAGACCTTTAACACATAAGAATTAATTACAAAAGAAAATGATTCTAATATAGCGGCGAGAACGTCACCAGGTCAGATGTCACCTGCAGGCATAACCATTAAAAATAAAAATAAAACAGGAAGTAAAATGTTGGAGGAACTGTAAAATTGAAAGGACTTGATATCAATAGAGTACCTCGGAAGCACGATGGAAGAAATTTAGTTTTGAAAATTAAAGTTAAATAATTAGCTATGTAATTAAGATGTTAAACTAGCTTCTTTGTATGTATATAAAAAAGACCATTTTGCTAATACTGAAATTTTGATATAGGAATTGCTAATTTATAATGTTGGCGTTTACTGCAGTAAGAATTTACATTTAAATATGTTACATAATATATTTGAAAAATACTTATTTAAAACCCAAGGAATATCTAGTACAACATATGATTATGCTTAAATATATATAAAAACTAAAAAAATGAAACAATTATTTCAATGCATAGAAAAATATTTTCATAATTCAAAAATTAGCAGCCGACTAAGTGATAGAATTCGCTCAGAGTAGCAGCAAACATACAGAAGTAGACATTTTTTTTAAAAAAAAATTCAGTTATAAATTGACACTTAAAACAAGTTTTAGTCAAATGTTCAATTAAAATTCTTTCTGGTTATTTGTACATTTTTTTTCCTTGACATCTCATCTATAAATAGAAAACGTCAAACGCTGTAGGAGGTTTGTCAGCTGATTACGAAATATATTATTTATGATGTCGAAAGCTTTCTTTCAATGGTGTTTCCCAATGTCTTTAAATATCTGCACCTTTCTTTCACCAAACAGGCATCAAATGAGAAGTATCTAATTTCCATCCGGTGACATTTCATGAAGACCAGAAAGCTGAACCTCTGGCTTGCACTCATACAAAATGCAAACCAAGGGGCCCAACTTGCCGCTCCTCACGACTCCTTCCTCTTCGCTTTGGAGAGGGGGTGCCAGCGCAGGTGTCGTTCTCGTCATATGACTGCGGTTCAAAATTACAAGGTACATTTCCAAATTGCCCTAATTTTGTTCTAAAACGGAACGTTAATGTAATTGAACCAACCAAAATCTTCCTACTCGTTCTGGTAGTCCTGAGAACTGAGATGAAACTTCCTGAGATGAAAGAAGTTCTGTATTTAATGACACTAATTTGATGAATATGAAGCTGGGAACTTTATTGCCGAACACTTATTAAATATCTTAAAGTAAAGCAGGTCTTTAAGTTCGAAAGAATCTTCTAGATCAAGGCTTCCTGGATTTTCTTAACGTGTCATTCCATTTTTAAACCATCAAAATATATTCAGACTATCAGTGAACAAAAAACTGCGAAAACTAGGGTAGGTGTGAAGCTGGAGATTTCTCTGAATTTGATCATCTCTTTCTTCGGTTTCTTTCTCATCGTCCATAAAGTCGATGAATATAAAGCAGAACATTTTATTGACGGACACCTGTGAAATATCTGAAAGTGAAACAGGTCTTTAAGTTCGGAAGGATCACCTGGATCAGTGCTTCTTGGATTTTATCAACTTGTCACTCCATTTAAACCGCCAAAATATACTCAGATTACCAATGAATGAAAATACTGTGAAGAGTAGGATAGATCTGAAGCTGGAACTTTCTTTTAATTTGATTATCGCTTTCCTTAACTTCTTTCTGATCATTCTGGAAGGTCACGAAGGCTAAACTTCCTGTGAAAAAGTAAAGTAGGTTGGAGTCTGCTTTGGATTTAATGATTCTAACTTAATGATTATGAAGCCGGGTATTCTAATGTCTGACAGAAAAGGAAAATTTTAAGTTCGGAAAAGTTATCTGGATCAGTACTTCTTGAGCTTTCCTCACTTGTCACTCCATTTCGATTTGCCAAATTATGCTCAGAATATATCAAAGAACTAAAAGCTGGTTAAGGTATAAGTGAAACTGGATTTGATGATGCCAACTGATAAATACGAAATCGGACATTTTATAACGGAAGTCTTGTAAAAAGAAATCTGAAAAGTTATGGCAATGACAACAACCTAAAACAGTCTCCTAGATTCATGCTTCTTTAAATTTTAATACTGAAACTGCAAAAATATATCCCGACTGCATCTGTGAAGAAAAACCTATTGTGTAGGATTTATCGATAAAAATTGGGAACATTTCAAAGAGAATGAAGATATTTTACTGAAAAGAATCGGGTTTCTTTCTGGACTTTCCAACTTCATTGTAAAAATATACCCTAGCCGTATCTGGAGTAAAACGCATTTTTCCATTGAAAGCGTGTGTATTATAAGGACAAAAAATAACATAACGAAGAATTAAGGAATGATAAAAGAAAAGAAATTAATTCAAATCTATTCACTTGTAAAGTTATAATAAAAACTTTGACTTCGAGAAATTTTTAAGAATAATTTCTGGCTCAAAAAACAGGATATTCTAAAAGAAAATTTTTTCTCTTTCTTATATTATGGAAAAAGCATCAAATTGTGCCAGAATGCGTTATAAAGCTGATGAGTTACAATTTAAAATAACGAAACATTTTTTTAAATTTTTTCTTTGGGTGAATGAGAAACACAAGTTTTAATGAATATTAATAGAATATTTAATGGAATAATTGAAAAGGTTTTCAGTCATTGTAGATTTGAACAGCATAAAGATAGAGCCACAGAAAATGACTTGCCTCTTTTTGCTACAGACACTCAATTAAAAATAGATTTTCATTGTCTTTGCTTTAAATGTTTTAAATGTAAATTATTTAGAAATTCTTGTATTTAGTAGATATGTGGAGCTACAGGAAGATGGCCTATCTCTTCTGGCATCTAAAAAATAAAATAGAAACGCTTTTAGTCGTCTTTATAGTAAATTGTATAAATGACACAAATGTAGAGCCATAGAAAAAGTTTTCATGCATTCGTATATTGAAGAAAACAGATGTAGAGCTATAAAATATGTCTACCTCTTTTTACCTTTGAAATCAAATTAGAAAAACTTTCAATAGTTCTTGAACTGAATGGCATAAATGTAGAGAAACAGACAAAATTTCAGTTATTTTTGCATTGAAGATTAGAGATGTTAAGACACACATGATGGCATGATGGCTAAAGTCACAAATGATGGCTTTGTCTTTGAAACCAAATTAAAAAAAACAACACTTTCAATCGTCCTTGCACTGAGTGCTATAAATTGTCCAAATGTTGAGCCATAGAAAAGGTTTTCATGCATTCTTGTACTGAATAATACAGAAGTAAAGCCATAGAAGATATCTATCTCTTCTTATCTCTGAAACCAAATTAGGTATCCTTTCAATAGTCTCTGCACTGAACGGTATAAATACAAAGCCACACAGAAAGAATTTAGTCATTCTTGCATTCGATAGTAAAAATGTAGAACTACAGAGGATGACTTATCTCCCCTTACATTTGAAAACAAATTAGAAAAGCTTTCAATCTCCTTGAACTGAATGGTATAAATGAAGACGCAATGAGAATGACTAGTCTTCTCCTTCCTCTTTAATTTTATGAAATCAAAGGCCAGAGTACAGCAATCATTCTCCAAGACCTTCAAAGCTTTGTCACATCCATATTGGCATATCAAAGTCATCTTTCCTTGCCTTCATTCATCAATTATGCATGAAGTGTCACATAAAATGTCACAGTTACTTCTATTTTAGTTTTGCTACAAATGGGTAAAGAGTAGATCATTTTAATTTAGTAGAAGTATTAAAAAAAACCCTTATGTATCTTTCAATGCCGTTTCCTTTGTTTCATTACATGAGTCCCAAGGGGGCAGGCACCTCGTAATCGAGGATAAAAAACTTCCGGTACGGTGGTTGGTGCTCATCACCCTTGTGGGTATTCAAAAAGTTGAGGGGTCTGGTTTCTCTCATCGATGAAGGGACATACTTCCTTGGGAAAGGGTTTTACCATGGCGAGTGATCGCCCTTAGGACTTAACAACAGTTCCCACCAATGCCGCTGTAAAGGCGGTCCGGGCATTCAAGTTTTACCGTGGACTTTCCGGCGGGTCGTAGTAACCAGTTAGTGTTTATGCTTTCCATTACATGGTATCAGCTAATTTCTTAAGTTCCATCTCACCACCTTCTTAAGAATTTTGGTCCTTTACAGCCTTCTTCACAAAATGGAGTTTTATTCAACGACAAAAGAGAGAAAAAATTTAGCTACATGTGATCATATGCAAAATTATAATAAAGTGTTTCTTTTCAGAAGACTTTTACGAATAATTTTTGTAGAATAATCGAGCGGAAATCTTTCTCTTTCTATGATTACCAGGGTCGTTTCCTATTTTGTTTTATCAAAATCTAAACGAATTCTTCAACTATTGTTGGAAAAATTTGTTGTCTTTAAGCTGATGATTAAAATGTTACTAAAAAAAATGAAACTTACTTGAACCTCTGACTAAAATAATGAAACTTTTGCTGAGCTCAGGTTTTAAAGACTAACCACTTACCTAATACTATACGAATAAGAAAAAATTCTATTCATTCTAGAACTGGAAGATATAGAGGTTGAGTCCTAAAGAATGACCTGCCTCATCCTGTTTCTGCGATTTCATGAAATCAGAAACTAGGGGAGACAGTTCATCCTCCATGATATGCAAAAACTTGGTTTCCCTCTAGTTCAAATTTATTTAGTCGCAGCTAGTAAAAGCTGATTAATTTTAATAGCTAAATGTAGGAATAATTGAGAAAGGATTGACCTTATTCTTACAAATTGAAATCAGAACTATATCTAACTAAAAATAATGCAAAGTATTGTTGCGAAATTTTCTTTACCGGGGTTCGTTTGGATAGTGGAATTGATATGGTGTGGAGAACGCTCAATCAGCAGACGGTAGTAGAAAATAAAACAACGACGTTTATTTACACGAAGACACACAGGACAGCACAAAAGCGACAACTATATACAGCACAGAAGACGATTATCTTCACCCGAGATGTGTAGCATACCACCAGAATCTACTGCAGACAGTAGCGCACAGCCCAGTTCAGCACTAGCTTGACTCAGTCGCTTCCAACTCCTCCGTCTTCTACTTCTCCGACTCTGGCTCGGATTACTGACTTCTACCTTCGCTGCTCTCGAACTCGGACTACTGGCTTTTCCGCTCCGTCTTCGGACTACTCCGTCGTCTCTCCTGGCAGCGGCGGTCGCTTCCTTTTATAGGTCTCAGGAGGCGGGGCTAGAAGCCTCTCAACCAATCAGGAACGTTCGAGGCGTATCTCGGTTCCTACTGGACGGATCGGGAAAATTCTCGAAGTTTCGGGTATTATCTATTTTGGCGCCAAAGTCGCCAAACTGGTCGCCAAGTCGCCAAATGGTCGCCAAGTTTATCGCCAAGCTCTGGGACCTCCGACGCGCTAGTCCCATTCAGATGACTGTAAAACGTTCTTTCTATTGATGGAATAAACTATGCTGGGAAACCGAATTGCAGGTTTGTAACAGTATCTTTTGCTCATGTAACTTAATTTAAACTACTCCTCAAATTTTAAAATATTTAGAAATAATTACCTTGGAGTTTAAAACTTTCTATGGATATATTTATTTAATGATACTGAATCTTTTACTAACAAATTATACGTATATATTTTGTTTATATTCGGATTTTTTTTTTAATTTTTGAATTGAACCGCTCAGACATGACTTAAGTGTTTTGTTGTCTACACTTTAAAATTTTAATTTTACACAAAATTTATTAGTTACACATTAAATTATTTATAAAGGTAGAATATACATTTATTAACTAAGTGATTAAAAAATAAAACGAAAAGTTAATTTGATAAAGTCAAAATGTCAAATAAATTAAATCAGAGTGCCCTTAGAAATAAAAAAAAGAGTGAGAGAAATCTATAAATTGTACTATTTTGGCATTAACTGTTTCATCAGTTGCTTTTTTTTTATCTAAAAGATTAACTTTATTACATATTACTGAAACAAAAGATTAATATTTTCTGTTTAAATATTGAGGGAATGCAGAATTCGTTGCTCATTCTGTAATGCTTATAACCATATCTTTATTTGTAACCAAATGTATGTTTATAAGTAATTCAATATGGATTGTTCTCACCTAAAAATAAGAGCTATTAGAAAATCTTGTGGAAAAATAAGAAAGTTGTTATTAACTTAAATCCTTTTACATTTTGTCTCACATAACATTGAAATATTGTTTTTGTTAGATTACATTAAATTCTTTCTTTTTTTTTCGATTGAAAACAAAAGAAATCTTCTAAAATTTTCAAACTTACATTATATTGTTTAAAAAAAATTAGTATAGCTCAAACAATCAAATATGTAAGTCTCAGTAAATTAGGATAGAAGAATTTTAAAAGCAATTTAAGTAAAAAGTGAATATTTCAATTTATTTTGAAATTAGAAAGTCAAATTTCAAAGAGAAAATGATTCCGAAATGATTGAACAATTATTTTTAAAAAATTTAATTTGGTTACAAAAGTATGGGTTTTTGCCGACAACGCATTCCCTGACCGATGAGGCAATTTGAGTATATGCAAAATAACTTCCCCTGTAAGTAAGCATTCTCTTGAACCTCTAGTGGGGCTGCGATGACCTGGTGGTAAGGTATCGGCTTCGGGAAGGGAGGGTTTCTGGTTCGAGACCCAATTCCACCGAAGAGCCATCATGTAAGCTGGCCCGGTTTACACCAAATCCGTCAACGCCAAACGTTCTCCCGCTGGTGTGGAAGCTTGGAGAGGGATTACTAGCCCAAGTGTTGTCCTTGTCATCTGACCGCGGTTCAAAATTAAGAGATCCGTCCCAAAATAGCCCTAGTTTTGCTTTAGAACGAGACTTTAATATAACTAAACTAAACTAAACTAATCTAATCTTGCATCTCTAGTGGTTGTAGCAGTGAATTACCTACAGTCCTTTGAAATTTGTATATCATACGGGAAGGGTTCCATTCCATTCCATGTTCCATTGTCATGGCCACAGGCATGCAGATGAGAAGAATATATAAAGGTCCGGCTTAAACAATTTCTGGTTCCCTTTTTGTAATGATGTAAGGTTCAACTGTCATGGTTTGATATGTTTCTAAAATTATAATTCAAATAACTAAAACAAAATTTGAAATAACGAATAAAAACCTAATAATTAGTCTCATTTCGCACAAATAAATTTTACGAACTTTACTCGTTTCCAGAAAACTTCGTTCTTCTGAAGATTCTATAAATGAAGTTAGTACCTCTAGTGTTTTACTGCATAGTTTTGGATTCCTCTTCTAAACTTACTTCAACAGGAATTGTACAGACATCATCGAAGAAGTGAAACATCCAGAATACTTTGTAGATGCAGCCTTAAAGTTTCCAGATACACTGAGATATTGAGCAATGTTGGTTAAAGAATACAACATTACTCAACATCCAGCGCTACTGAAGATTTTAGAAGTCATCCGAGATTTTCATGAGTCTTTTTGGCCTGACTCTCAGTTAGATACTTACGTGTGAAGCCTTATTTTGACTATCTTAGTTTTTTGAGATATTTCGAAATTTTTTGGTGCGTTATAAACAACTTTAAGATAAGATATGGGTTTTAAGACTGAATATATGTATAATATATAAGTTCATGGTTAATTGTAAAGTGTACTTAAATATTATTTAATAAGTCCTATTTTAATTTCCAAAGCTTGAAATTTGATTTGAAATATTATGCAACTTAAAAAGATATTTTATGAAATCTGTTAGTGAATTTGTATCAGAAATCTTACCATAACGAAGACATTTTCCCACATACGTTTTAGGTTTTAATGAAATACAATTTAGGTCTTGAAGATCACATTTATCAACATTATCAAAACGCTGCTATTTTGAGGTGATAAAAAATACATGTTGATTATTAACAAAATTAGGCCACTCACTGGCAGATTAAGTGCTTTGAAGATTTTAACTTTTCTTGTGTTCAAGATGATCAAGAATTCAAGATGAAAAATATACATTTTATGAAAGAAATGAAAAGAATTTTATTTTTCTGAAGAATTATTTGAAGAATATTATCAGAACACATGTGCTTTATTATATGAGTTTTGCAATTTCATGTGATACATTTTTAAGCCTTCAAGCTATTTGGATTTTTTTATACCTTTTGAAAAAATTGTGCTATTTTGAAATGGTGATTAACCCATTAACAAAATTATGCCATGTACGTACTTGCATGGCATAGAGATTACAATTTTTCTTGTGATAAAGATGTTCAAGAATTAAGATGGGAAAATAAATATTTTATCAAAACAATGAAATGAATTTAATTGTACCAGAATTATTTCAGAAATCTTGTCATAACAATTCAATTTCTTCAAGAATCAGAATAATGTGCGTTGCCATCTAAAGTTTATATTTCAATGTATCGCATTTTTAAGCCAATTAAGATATTTGGATTTTTTAACCAAACTTTGATATTCTGAGATGATAAACGGTACATGCTGATTATTAACAAAATTATGCCACTTACTTGGAGATGAAGTATTTTGAAGATTCCAGCTTTTCTTGTGTTCAAGATGATCAAGAACTCAAGATGTGAAGCCGTAAAGATTGAAGTGTCGGATACTGTGACAGCATCTTTTTTGAACGTAGTATCAGCAGTAGCAGACACTTCAACCTCTATGGCCTAAAAACTTTACATTGAACCATTTTCACAATTTGCTATACGGATTCATGTATAAATGCATGATTACACAGAAGAGGATTTGCAAGTTGCATTAGACGAAGATTCACGTGAGCATCAAATATCCAGAAGCACAGTGTGTCGTGCAATATTCGCTTAATTGTGCAACATTGCACAACAATCTGTGTTTCTTGATATTTTTAAAGATATCCGAAATATTTTCTAAGTTCTAGTGTTGCTGTGAAAAAAAAAGAGCAAGATACAGGCTGCTTAATTGAGTAATTTCTGGAAGAAAACATATTTTGAATAATTTAGGAATTCTTTTATATTGATAATGTAGTAATTGCTTTAAAAGAAATTTATTCCTTTTTTAAAAGTTTGTATATTTTTAGCAATTTGAAATTTTTCTTTAGGTGATATTTAATGCACTTCTCATTTTTTCTAAAGAGTGTCCTAAAATTAACATAAGATTTGAATTTGCCACCAATCGTCCAGTAGAATGTTGGCAACCTTATTAAAAAACTATTTGACTACTGATAGTTTAGGGTTAGTAAAAAGGTAGCGTTACACGATAGAGCAACGCGTTTTCATTGTTGTGCAATATTTTAAAAATAAGGAAAGTCTAGCGGACACAGTTCGAAAATGTGAGAATTGGCTCTCTAGATCGTGTGATTTAACATCATTGGATTTCTTTTTATGGCGTTATTTAAAGTCAATGTCTATGCCAACAAGCCCAAAAGCACGCGTGTATTGAAGGAGGAAATTCAACGCTGTATCAATGAAATTCAGCCACATTTATACAAAATGGTCATGGAAAATTTCGACAAAAGAATGCGAGTAAAGCCGTGAAAGCCATTTACCCTTTCTGTTATTCCACACATAACCTTATCTTGTGTATTTTATAATTCAATAAAAATATAACAATTTAAAAAAAAGTATTTTTATTTAATTCAAATATTGTGTTAACACGTTCTTCTATTGTGTAATGTTCCCTTTTTACCAGCCTTAAACTATCAGCTGTCAAATGGTTTTTTTAATAGAGTTGCCAACTCTTTATTGCTCAAATGGTGCCAAATTCAAACCTTGAGTTAATTTTGAGACACCCTTTATATCGATAATAAATTTACAAACATCATAAAATTTTACACAAAATAACGCAATGAAATATACACACGAAATATCTTTAAAGGGAAAATGACAATTACTTTAATAACACGGAGAGGCATATAACTGAGAACAAATTCATAAAATACAGATTTTGAGATTTATAGCTATTTATGCAACTAATTGCAGTAGAAAACTTAATTTCATTATTGATTTTTTATGCAATATAAGCAAAATGAAAAATCCAAACATGCAAAAACTCAGACATACAAATAAAGTATTTAGGCAAATTTCATTTCTAGACAAAAATGCAGTTAATGCTTAATAGAATATCAAAATAATAAGTGAGTATAAATGCTATAATCATCATCAAATATGTTATAATAATTATGACATAATGACTTACAAGGTTTGGTGAAAAAAAAAGACCGTTCAATAATTTTGCTTCTTAAATAATGAAGTGCTCATGCAAAAAAAGTGTAGACAAAATTAATGCTCATATTTGAATTTATTTTCTGACTTCAGATGCTGTTGGCAGTCAGTAGAATCCGACAAAGGATAGGGAGCAACATTGTTTAGTTTAGTTATATTAACGTCCCGTTTTAAAGCCACACTAAGGATATTTTGGAGTGGACCTCTTAATTTTGAACCACGGTCAAATGACGAGAACGACTTCTGAGTTGACACCCCCTCTCCAAACTTCCACACCACACCAGAGTGGAGGGTGTTTGGCCTCGAAGGATCTAACGGGCACCAGCCAGGTTCTTTGGTGAAACACGGCAGGTTCTTTGGTGAAATCGGGTCTCCAACCTGTTCCGAAGCCGAAACTTTACCACCAGACCACCGCAACCCTTTCTTCTCCTTTGGATTTTCCATTTTCACAGAATGACAGAGAAATTTAAGCATCTATATTGCGTTACATTTTGTGTAAAGGTTTAAAGATTCCTATGTGATAATTATCTATATGATTGAAAAGATTTTCAGTGAACAACCAATGAGTATCACGCTGAAAACCAGCGAAAGTGATTTCCCCAAATCTTTCTTGCATTCTCTTTAATAAAGGTGCTATCCCATTCCTCACTCCCGCATAAAGCTGTAGCCATTGGATAAGGTTACAAATATCTTGCATGGCTTTGAAGAACAGTTGTTACGAAATACAGATCTTTAACGTGATCTAGCATTTTTGTTGAATCAATTGTGTAATTATTAATGACGCTTGGCGATTAGCCCCTGGTATGCTGCCGATATTATCTTAGGATTGAATTCGTGTTTTAGATGTATTTTTTGACCGATAAAAACAAAATTTGGCAAGAAGCAATGATTATAGTCACAAAATCGCATTCAAAATTTCATATATTTCAGACATTTCGTTTTGCAGTTATAGGATTTACATGCTTGTGGAAGCACAAAATGACAGAAGGTCAACTCCCTGACGGAGTTTGTTCCAGGTTTGTAGATATCTAGAATTTAGATGTTAAATTTGTGCACTAAATTTCATTCACTTAGATCTCTTCATTTTGTAGTTATCGCGTTAAATTATATTCAAACAACAAGTAAACAGATTTCCTTTGCTTAGATTTAATTCAAAATTTGATAGAAATATACAAACTTGATGAAAAGAACATATATACCAAATTTCATCTGTTTTAGCTTAAAGAGACTTTGAGTTATTTTTTTTTTCACAGACAGACATACGGACAAACATTCACAATTTCAAAAATGTATTTTTAGAACTCAAGAGAGACCTAAAATTTGGAGAACCGTCAAAAGTTTGAGTTTGAATTTTTTGACGATTGCAATATATTCTTTATACTTCGTATATAAAAATGTAAAGAGGAGTGGTACAACATTCTCAAAGAGGCCACATATCAGTGACCAGTGAAGCATGTTCTGGCAGATACTTTGCATCCAAAAATGAGATGGTCATAGCCCGCGTGAGGGTCCTAGAGGTGTAGGAGTGTAGAATCATGATAGAAGGATTAGCTTTAAATGAAGCAATGACAACTGGAATAATATTTTCATCTCAAAATTTTGTTAGGGATTATCCATACAATTAAATCTGTATTAACTTAAAAATTTCGAACAATAACAACTTTTTCACGCAAACACACACAAAAACCCTGAATGAAAAAATTATGCCAGATACAAATTTGGCCTAATACATACTTAAAAGGATATGTAATATTCTTTTATATATGAAAATTGACATCTCCAAGTTTAGATAGTTAAAATATTCACTATTCTGTAATATTGGTGGAGGAATTTTTAATTATATTAGACTTTTTTTTCTATAAAATTATGATCTGCATGTTATAATAGATTTCTACCTGGTGCATGGTTTTATAGCATTAATTTTTTTATTGATTGGTTTATAAATTTTGATTTGATTCGGCAACGAAACATTCAAAGCTGTTGTAATTTTATTCCAAATTACTCATGAATGACAATAATGCTCAAGGAGTTAAAAACAAAAGCGAGAATATTTATTTTAAGATGTTTGACTTTTTAATTTGTTTTGATAAAATGTAAAATATTTATTTAAATTAAATGAAGGGAGAAATAATTTACTCCACACGTAATAAATATAAATTCTGTTGTATTTAATTTCTGTATTAATAAAAATGTAACTTCCTTTAGGAAAAAAAAACTGTTATTTTATAATTACATGATTTGGGTTGTAAAATTAAAGAAATCATAATAAAACGAACCTATTCATAAATTGAAAAATATCTTCTGCAAAACGAGATTAAAATAAGATGCAAACCTAACTATCATAACAATGTGAATGTTGTTATCATGATAATAAGGATTGGTTTTATTTCCTGTTCATCAATGCGACATATTTTTCGTTAGCTCCTTTTTCTAAGAACAATTTCCCTTTTTCAAATGAAAATGTAATGTTCAATGACTTTTCATTAGTGTCTGTATGAGCGAAGCTTCTGTTTCTCCTTTGCAGCAAAAATCTCCAATCATTCTCCCCTTACACACATTACATATTTATTTTGCATAATCTCATAATAGCTTAAAACCATTCAAGGCTGGAATTCACCATATACTCATTCTGTCAATAGAGGATCTTTAAGACAGTTTATAGGACCAGGGGCCACTGATTGCATTCATATTTTCCTTCTTCAAATATGAATAGAAACTTTAAGAGACTTTAAAATTCAATTCTTAGAATTCGAATATTTCTAGTAAACCAGTTTCGAATAAATGCAAAAAAAAAAAAAATGAAACCAAAAGAAATGAATCGTAATCCAAATACATAAGTTGAACTAATTAAATTAAGAAAAAGTTAAAAGTTGTATGTATGCATCTTTACGAAATTTATGAATTAAGAAAAATATTATATATTAGTTAGGGATTAAAGATCCGTCAAATAAATAGTCAAAGGTTCATCAAATTATTTAGAATTTCTCCAGATTACAGATTTAAAGTATCGAATGCACAAAATTTTTCCAATTTATAAAATTTTGCCGTTTCTATATATAAAATTTAAAACTTTCGCCTTGGCTTAGCAAGTGCTATAATTTAGAATAGACATCAAATGGAAAGTTACAGCCAGTATCCTACATTATTCCATTGAGAATTTTAAAACCATGCTTTTTAATAAATTTTTTGATTAACTATTTCATTCAGAAATTAAAATACTCAAAACAATATTCTATGATCTTTTTTATTCTTATTTTGTTTTTTTCAAAGACGCAGTTATATATGATTATTAGATCTGAAAATCATCCTTGCATGATTTTCGCTTTTCTTCAAACTGTTCTGAAAGTGTTTGGTTAATGTTATGTGTCTTAAAAACTGTTTGATGGAAATAAATAAAATTTAGGGTAGTAATTTTAGACCTTGCTTCCTCAACTAGTATCAAAATCTGCCCGAGTTTCTATTAATTTTTATAACATTTCAAATAAAAAAGAATTAATAAAAAATATAAAGTGCACTTTTAAATGTTTTAAAAATGCATAACATTTGCCTTTTCACTTAAGTATTTGAATGCAAAATAAAATATGCTGTGAGAAATTCATTACATCTTAAAGTATATAAAAAACAAGAATTCTCATTTAATATTAGGAATTTAAAATTTCAATTGTTTATAACTCATCAAACATTTGATCGAAATCACAAATTTTTAAACTTATTTGAGCTATTTTAATTCGAGAGAATCTGGATATGCATTCACTATCGAAATGCAACCATTTGAAAAAATTTGAATTTGTGTCAATTTCAAAATCAAAACGATTCCTTATATGAAAACGTACAGCATATTCTTATTTTTACTGCAACAGGTATTTACAGTTTTATTGTGTAATAATTAGCTTCGTAATTTCTAGCAGTATTCGGATACTTTTATGACTCACTGTACAATATACAAAACGAGCTGTTTGAGAATGTAATTTTAAAATGCTAAAACACAGATCAAGAATGAATAAATGCCAGAGGAAATGCCAGATGCCTACTAGAAAATTTCTCAAGCACAAACTAGTTGGTATCGGAAACGCTGTTTTAACAAAAACATTTATGATAATTTTAAAAGCTATTATTCTTACCTGAAGAAGTATTCGAAACTAGAATTTCTGATCAAAAAATAAATTTGATGTGCAAAAAGCAATATTGGAAACATAATAGCACAATTTAAGTTTGAAAATTTTTCTGAAATCATTAATTTTTTCCGCTTTAAATTTTAGATGAATACTATTGTTCAAAAATATATTTCAAAATATTACTAAAAATAACTATTTAATCTAAAAAAATCTGAATTGAAATATTTTTAAAGTCAGTAAATTATGCTGAAATTAAATATTGCTGAACTGATAGTAAACCTTTTGTTTTATTATGTCTATTAATGCTTGTAGATAGGAATAAAATCTCATTTCAGAATCGTATTCTATGACTGTTAAATAACTTGTACTATAAAATGCAAAAAATGAAATAAATTTAAAGAATAATTTAAAATTAAAAGAAATTTAAAGTTTTAAAATTATAATAAAAAGAAAAGAAAAGAAATTCTTATTTTTAATCTAAACAAATTTTGTATTAAATTCCACTATGAATTCATATTTTATTTATTACTACTGATACAATATTACAAAATAAACAGATTGCTGGTTTAATATTGGAAAGAATAATAAATTATAAATGAATGGAGAATTTTAAAGAAATGTGTATATATATATTCTTTTTTTTCCAAACTAAGCACTGAATTTCGAAAAAAAAAATTAGATATAGCAAATTTGTACCCTTTGCAAAAATAGTTCCGTAATAAACTGTATTCAAAATACAAAAATACAATTCAAAGATGAATAAATGCAAGAATACTTACCAGCGAAACTGTTCACAATAAATATATCTTTGTAATAATCTGTAAATGAGGAAGGCACCGTAATAAAGCATTTAAAAATCCGGTTTTCTGCAAGAGAAAGAATAACATCAGTTTGAAGAATGGAATTATTCATTAGTTTCAGAAAGCGAAGACAAATAAAGAATTTTCTTTTTATTTAATTTTTTTCGAGGTTATTGTTCAAAAACACAATGTTAAATATGTGCAATATGAATTAAAAATAAGTGTGTAAGGTATGTGACGATGTTCAGGAATACTTATATTTTTAAATATCTGCATAAAAAGATTGGAAATTCATCTATAAAGCCAAAATATACCAGTTAAGTATCATTTTTTTAAAACCCTGTAAAAATGAGATTTTTTTTTGTTTAAAAAGAGGTATAAATAGAAAATATTCTAGTTTAGAGGTTTATCAAATGTTTTGCTTAAAAGTTCCCAGATAGCTTAAGAAATATATTATCTTATTCCTGAACTAAAAAAATAATCTGTTTCTCAATCCATTTTTTTAAATATTGAGGTTCAATAACACGAAATTTTCATTTTTTTCCATTGTAAACCACCAAAACAATTATAAAATATTTCTAAATCAACGGAATAATTATTCAATGGTTCAGGAATTGCAGAATATATTAAGAAATTATTATGTCAAATTTTTATAAAAAATATCTAGTAGATTTAATTCATGGGTTTTTTTATTAGAAATTCTATCAAAGATTAGAATTTCAGACAATATCATCTAAAGATGTAAAATAACATTAAAAAGCATATAAATGCAGACATAAAAATCAATGTAACTTTTTAAAAAATAGATTTAATATATAAAAAATAGATCTAACGGTTTCATAAAAAATTCTTTTCAAATATTAAAAATATTAAATAAAAAGAATTTCATAATATCGCACAAAATTGACTTTTCAAAGTAGTCATCTATCTTAAAAATTGCCATTATTTTCAATTATCAGCTTCGGAAGTTGAAACAATTATAATAACTTCTATTCTACAGATGCGTTTGCTATGTTTGTTAAATATATTACATTCACGGAAGTAAAGGTATAAAAATATGACAACTATTTGAAACTGTTAATTTAAAATTTAAAAGTTTGGTGCAAAAATCTGTTAATTCATACGCAAGTCTAAGAATTTAAAGATGTTAATAAAATCAGCTGATTTGGATTTTAATTCAAACTCTATGAGAGCTGAACTAAGCATAATTGGACTCAAACAGCCTTTGGAACATTAAATCTCATAAACTAGCAAACAAAATGAAAGACCAAAAATAAAACGAACTAAGCTGTACTACTCACAGTTTGTTCTTACTATCAAGTTCTTATAAATGCCTGGCAAAAACCATTGAAAGAGCACCGAAGAACAAATACAGAACTTACCAAAAATGTTTGTCAGGGGTTTCAACTGCTGATACTGTTTGGAGTTAGTGCAAAATATTTTCTACTTATATGTAGCTTCTAATCAGTATCCTGACACTTGCCTAAATCATCAGAGTTCAGTTTCTGTTTGATATCGATGGGAATGACCCTCAAATTGCCGATTGCAATTCCCTCAATATTCGGAAAAAAGAAAAGAAATGCATTAGTTTGGCGGCAAAAATGTCTTTCAGTCTGTGAGATAGATAAGGTAAGTCTCACCATTTGGATGCTATTACACTTACCGATGCCAATTTCTTGTTGTTTTGAAAGACAAAAATAACTGTAAAGCCATTAAAGATATCGGATATCTTTAATTTCTTTTTTCCCCACCTTTTACCCGAAATATTTTGTTAAGTAAAAAACATCTTAGCGAAATAAAATTCTTTTACATGCAGTAGAACATTGTAGATGTCTATAATTGACTTGCAGTTAGCACTATTTATTGTCCACCAACCAAGGTGAGGTCAATTCCAATGGTGGTAGGGCACCCTTAATTGCTTTCCTACGTCTTTTGTCGGAAGATTCTGTAGAATTCTGGCAATAAAAGACATTAAGTAAGATAGCTTTAAAGTTTTTTTTTATTCCACAGACATCTCAATTTTAGAAAACATTTGTCACCCAGTATTTCTACGGTATTCTTCCAAAGATTGAGACATAAGAAACTAGACCGTTGCACTTTAAAATACAACGGAGGAATCTACAAAATTGAAAAGAAAAATTTGGGTTACTTAAGGTTAATGGTATGGCCTTGAACCTCGGAAAAGAACTCAAAATTGCTGTACAGATGTAAATGTTGCGAATGAAGTGCAAAGACCTTTATTCCAAAATGCAGAGATCATTTTATAGAAGAAATGAAATTGAATTCTTTATTGTCTAAAAATTACATATTTTATGTACTTATTTCAATGCATAACTTGTTCAAATATAAAATAATCCATATGGAATAAAAGGATAATCTATTTTCTACTTTAATTAATTCAATTCATTTAAGTTTCTAAATTTATATTAATTTGCTATAGCTCATGCAAATTATATGTAACATGCTTATTAAGTGTTAGATTGGTTATTGTAATACAACTATTTTAAAATTTCTTTAAAAAATTCGAAATGAAAAATAATTTTGCATTTTTAATTCATGATATGAAGCAGAATAATTGCTTGCCTAAATTTGAAAAAATTATATTTCTATTTTACAATTTCATAATGATTAAGTAATTATTAAATCTACTTATTGTTTAACAGGAAAATTAGTTAATATACCAAATTTTAACTAATTGCACATTTTTATACTTATATTTATTCCTTTATAAAACCAAATGGTAATTTAAGTTTAAAATTATTTTACTGTAAAGGTAGCATTTGCATCCTTTATTATTTCGAGGTAAATACGCTTGTGACAAATTTATAGTATTTTAAAGAGAATTATTTATAGAAAATTAAGTAATTTTATTTCAGCTGCATTTAATAAGCATTCATTTTTAGTTCTGCCCTTTCTTTGGATAAGTCATCGTAATAAAGTCGAGTCAGATGGTAAAATCGCATTCAAGTCGAAACTGTCTGCATTATTCAGCCTTGCTTGGTGCAGTGATTTCACCGGCTTATTCATCGTGCCCATTTGATTGCAACGTTAAGCGAGTGTGACTCAAATATCGCGTATTATGTGAGTACACCCAACAAATCAAAACATGATGATAAGAAAGTAAATAAGAGCAAGTAAAATCCTTCAACGCACTTGTTTATTTCGATTGTACTTAATATCTTAGTGGGCTGCATTCATACATTGAATAAATATACAAAATGCATGGAATGAATTCAAATTATAGAACAAATAGAGAATGGATGCACTAAAGAATGGATTGTTAGAGCTAGAGCAAGTAAACCAGGCACAGATATATTTGAAGAATAAAGATGTGCTTCTTGAAACAAATTTTTGAGATTTTAATTCATTTAATTAAGCAAAATTTCAACATTTTTCATCCTAAATATTTGGAAATGTATTAATATAAATAATGAATTTTAGCCTAATTAAAATCATGTTTTGAATGATATCAATTTAGATGTGCCGTGAAATTTTTTCCAGTTTTGTAACAATTTCGTAAAAATATTTTCATATAATATTTGTCACCTTATTTTCCAGTTATTAAAAAAATTTAATCCAAAGTCATTGCTTTAACGATTTGAACGCTAAAGTATGAAAATCCCGTTCCTTTTAATATTGTTACAATCTGTAACGATGCTTCCCAGCACAATGTGTTCCATCGTAAATAAGACAATTTTACTTATCGCTCTACTTTATGTTGATCGGATGCCGGATCCTGAGCTTGACGCCTTTGGCGACAAAAAGGATGATACTAGAATCTTCCGGAAATTTAGTAATAGGATCAATAGGACTCGAATTATACTGATTCTTTGAGAACCTTCTATATCCTTACCCGGTGGCTATAAAGGCCCGAGATAGAGTGAGTCATATAGATAGTCAAAGACGAATCAGTTTCATCAATCTAGTGTCGAGTGAAGCTCAGTCGTTTAGTGAATTGAGAAATGTACCATACCCTGAGTCTTGGAGTCCAGTATTGAAACAGTATCCAGTCGTGTGCGTAGTAGCCAGTCGTACAGCAGTCTGCGAGAAGACAGTGGAGAAAAGGAGAGACATTGGTGCATAGCTACTTCTATTGTCTCTTGTTGCTGAGTTTTGTCGGTCTGCGTTGTGTGCTGTTATGGTTGCTTACTACCGATTATTGCTTGTGGGCTGTTGTTTGTGGTAAACGCTGCTGTGTATTACTTGTGTATGTATTTGTTGTCTGTGCGTTCATATGAATAAATATTTATTTATATGAGCTTGTTGATTTGGTTATTGAAGCTTGTTGATTGTGCTTGCATATATCCACTACAACAAACTCGTCGACTTTATGGAGCTTCGTGGCGAATTTTCCATAACAATATTTTTTTGACGATAACATAAAGAAGTCTTGCCAACAGAAATGTTTGATTGGAGAGCTGATCATCAACCTTGGTTGTTGATAGGAACAGGAAACAAGCCAAATTAAATGATAGGAAAAAACGTCTTTACTAAAGAGAGGAAACGCTAGTAAAGGATAGAGTGATATAACTACTTGAAGGAGGATATAAAAATACTTTAAAATAACGTGTTTGGAACATATTTGCATACTGTACAGTATATATATATATATATATATATATATATATATATATA
>JAPMOR010090799.1:0-15088 GCA_026543865.1 Argiope aurantia | reverse complement strand
TTTATAATTTATAAAATAAATTTATAATTTATAAAATAAATTTATAATTTATAAAATAAATTTATAAATTTATATATAAATTTCTTTTAAACAAAATAATTTCATCAGTTGGTAGAAAATTATATAAATTGAACTTTTCAGGCTTTGTTTTTGCCAAACTGATGATCAAATAAATTTATATATCTTCATTCATCTTTATTATATATAAAGTTAATGAATTTGTTTCTATTTATGAGATGTTAGTATTAAGCAGTGTATTTGATATTAAATGTATTTAGTTAATTATTTCATTTCGTTTACTAAGTTATTATTTATAATATATGAATATATAAATTCTTAAACAAGTGTGTTTGAGTGTAGGATTTAATAAATAATAAAATATAAGTAAAAATAAATTAAAGGAAAATGGCAGTTTCTTTTAGTTTTTATATTTCTTTATGTCATTAATATTTCATTTAAATTGTTAACCATAATCAATTCCCACTAAAATCGTCACTGCATAAACGCACTCGTTTGACGTTTGCACAATGGCGCTGAATATGTTAGGCTCGGGCCGGTTCTTTTGAATATAATACAGAAGAAAATATTCATCGTTGAGCAAATTTAGTGCGACTATTTTTCCGCAGGATCACAGATTTCTTAGCTAACTTATTGACATGTGAATGTCTTTCAAAATCTATACTGGGAGAAATTGTAATTACTTATATAATCTCCAGAATAAATTGCTAGTATTTCTTTTAAATCAATACCTCTTGCCATCAACACCAGGTCCTTTCAAATCTACTCAATGGCAGGACCAAATAATTGTGAGTTTACGCTTGTGCTTGTCTTTTACATCCGTTCGTGTTAAATTTTTAATAAATGTTCTCTGTAATATAGAGGAGTCATGCGTGAATAATAGAATCCAGTAGCCGCATAGTTGTTAAGTAATAAATATTTTTTTTTTCGTTATTTTGAAGGAGAATTGTATAATAATTTTTTAAAAGGAAATAGTGTATCTACGTAACCACAAATGATCTTTAACCTTTAAAACTTTTTAATTTATATAAGTTAATTTTTAAAACAATTTTTAAATTATATTTGAGCAAATCATCACGTCTTATTAAATTTTGAAGCAATACATGTATTATTGAAAATCAGAGTCATAATGAATGTATAACGAACCTTGTATATAAAAAGAGCAGAAAAATAATATTTAGCGAAATTCTTAGTATTAATTTTAAAATATTATTAGAATCTCAGAAAAAAATTAATTATAATTACGAGAGATAAATTCCAACCACACCTCTCCATGGTGCTTGTTGGAAAATTGATTTTAAAAATAGTCAATCGGCCGACATGATTCTTTCAATATTGCATTAAATTTTAATGGGTTTTGTTGATTTTCACTTTAAAATATTGCTCTGAGTTCATGCAGAATTGACTTATGGATCTTGTAAAACTATAAGTACAGGTAAAAGAATTTTTAAACCCTCCTGTTTTTCTAATACTTGAAACGTAAATAAATTGCTAAATCTTGAATAGTCTAACTTCTATATGTTAGTATTTATATTCAACATGTATTGATCTTGAAACCAATCATTCATTTCAGCCAAAAGAAAAATGAAAGACTTTGGAATCTAGGCACTTTTAAAGATTTCCGTTTCCGCTTAGTTAGAATTTAAATCGTATTGATCTCATCTTTTAATTCTTTGCTTATATTTTCTTTCGAGTTGCAATCAGAAGGGTTACAGTTTTTCACGATCAAACAAATGGGCACGACGAAACTTATTAAAATATGACTGAACTTGAATCCAGGGCCGGCCATATGGGGGTGCGACGGATGCAATGCACCGGTGTCTCACAATCGAGGGACCACCAACATGATAAACTGAAATAATGTTCTGAATAATAATAGCAATATGTAAAGAAGAGAGGAAGAAATTTTACTGGAAAAATTGACGGATATACGAAGTTTACAGATATATTACAGTGTGCTGCAAATGTTCAACATATTATAAACATTGAGTAAATAGATTTACAGTTGTTTATCTCATCTTCTAGGTTAGACTGCATATGTATTTTGATGACTCGTGTGATAAAATGCTTACTATTGTTAGATTTAATCATGTCCATTTGAAGGAAATATCCCTCTGGGTGTCAAAACAAAAAGTAGCAGAAAAGGGAAAAGAATAAAAGTTAAATTTCAAGAAGTCATAAATAAATCTGTTTTCTTGTCTGTGAAGTAATACTGGCAATAAAATTGCTTCGACCTCAGAAGTTACAATTCAAGCTCCAACATGGAGAAGAAAGATCATCACAAACTACACAATCTTGCAATACGCTTAAGTGCACTTGCTATACTAAGCATAAAAAAAAAAATGTAATTTTTTTAAAGTAATTAATAGCAAAAACAAAATCGCGTAATAAATAAACACGCAATAGTATTATGTATTTTGTTTGTATTTTTTTTTTTTTTTTTACTTTACAAAAAGTTTAAGGGTCTAAATATGTTTTTTTTTTCATCCAGGCCCCTTTATAAAGAAGACCGGCTCTGTTTGAATCCCCTTATTTTCTACTTCCTTCATGATTACCGTAACTCCTAGAATCTCTTTTTGAATTTATCTCAATTCAGATTCGCTGATACCAGCCCTTTTTTCAGAGTTCGAAAGAATTTTTTCAAGACAAATCCAGTAAGATATATATTAGTCAACATAATATTTTGACTTCATTATAGTGATCTTTGGTTTATTCTTTGGAGCTCTGATGTTGTCCCATAAGGGCATGCTGGGGCTAGAAAATATTAGGAAAAAAATTTCAAAAAGTTCCAAGAAACTTTTAATGCAGAATCCTGCTGAGTTTGAATTAACAAAAGTTATCACTAGATGGCAGCATAAAGAAACCAGTAGTTACAGAGCGGGTAGAGACGAAAAAGCATGACCTGCCTGCTCGACTTCCAGTTGCTGAAAGAGAATGAAAATGAAATTTAATTAATGATTCACAAAATATAAATTTTCATTTTAGATTACCGCTATTTTACTGAGTAAAAAATTATACATTTTACCTTTATATTTAAATGAAGGACTGAGGCAGATAAATTAAAGTTTAAAAATATTATCATTGTATATTTCAATCTACATGAATGTCGATGAATAAATTTCTAAGGAAAATAAATTCTTATGAGAATTTCTATTGACATGCAAAAATATTTTATTACAAATAAACCCACAAAATTTTGAATGAATTTTTAAATGAAAACTTTTTTTATAGTTTGTATTTTAAAGAACAATAAAAATTTGATTATGAAAATTATCTTTATTGCTTAGTGTGATTGTTTTCACACCATGTAGCATCCAGGTAATTAGTATAAGTTAGATTCAATTTGTTTAAGATATCGTCTGAATAGTCATATTTAATAATATAACAATAATTATTTTCACTAATTTCTGCTAATATTTTATTTTTGTATAAAATTTAAATAATTGGCGAAAATTTAATCTATGAGGCGAAAATTTAATCTATGAGGCGAAAATTTTAATCTGATAACAGTTCAGTGTATTTAATATATGATTATGATACTGATATTTTATTTTCTATTATTACTCATTTCTTTGTAATATAATTCTTACTACTAGACATTAGACACTTTTTTTCAAATAGTTATTTTTTTTTATTCAAATAGCTATTAAATACCCAATTGGTTTATTTTAATACAAAATCAATTATTATGTGTTATTTTGGTGCTATATTGTAGAAATGAAGCTTGCCTCCCCCCCCCCTCCCTCGCCGTCGGAGATGGCTTACGCCCCAAGCGGAAAATTTTTGCCACCGCATCTGTGAGAACGACGAAAATAATACGGACTCGGCAACAAAATATATAAAGTAAAATAATAAAATTAATGAAAAAGTATAAGATTGCATATATAATAATATAACAACAAATGGCAACATAATATAGAAAGTTTATGATTGTATACGTGAGTTTTACATTTGATTTTAAAAGTTGAAAATTCATTTCGAAAAGATGGAACAACGATTTCCTTCATAGATGAATGTTTCACTAAATATTGATTGTTTTACTGATACTAATATTGATGAATTATGTTACTATAATAAACTATATATTACTATAATATATCAATATAATAATCTTTAAAATTGTAAATAAATTATCACAAATTCTAAATAATAATTTTGTTAATAAAGCTATTGGCCATTCTGAATATGTGTAGCACTAAAAAGAAAAAAAAAATCGAAAATCTCTTTTGTATAGACACTGAGTATTCCTTCGGTAACATTGCATTTTACATAGTTGCGGCGCCATCGAATTAACTAGTTAGCAAGAATTGCAGCCCATTAGATTTGCATCATGTTAACTATTTTAACAAATATAATGCAATTATTATATTTACATGACTATTAATTATAGAGTATTTCTTTTAATAAATTGTCCATTTATGATTATCAATTAATAATTGTCTTTTTATATCTATATCTATACTTTATACATAAAGCTCAATGTGTGTGTGTGTGTGTGTTGGCTCTCTACAGGCCAGGTCATTTGACCTACAGCTATCAAATTTGGTACATGTATACCTTAGAGGTCGGGAATGTGCACCTGGGGCTCCTTTTTTTGAATTTTTAATTAGAATTTTAATTATTAATAAAAAACTAACTTTCCCGCCATAAAATCTTCCATTTTCCCCACCGCCAAATGAGTAAGGCTTCAGTTTTTTTTTGCCCAACAGTAATGAGGCTAGGGTTAACATTTTTCGGCCGATTATTTCAAACGAATCTGTTTATTTTCTTAATGTTTTATGCATTTAAAATTAAACATTGTTAATGTATCGATCTTTCAGATTCATACTGAAGTACTTTTGAATTAAAATAACACAGAATAAAGGAAATTAAAAATGTCAAATCTGCATAGCGTTACCCCAACTGGCGTAGAAAAATTCACGTATTTGCGTTACCGTAACTGGCGTTGAAAATTCACGCATGCGCATTGTTCTGATTTTTGACAATATTATCAATGGATGATTCTTGATTTAAATTATTTTTGGTTAGTTGCATGCTTTTGTAATTAAATTGGATTTATGTTAATTATATATTTTTTCCAAATGCTTATAGTTTTAAGTACATCGTTTTTTAAGTAGTTTTTTTTAAACCTGTTTCCGACCGATTATTTTAAACGATTCATTTTATTTTCTTAGTGTTTAATGCATTTAAAATTAAACATTGTTAATTAATCGATCTGTTCATGATGAATCTGAGAAAATTTTGTTGAGAAATTCTTGAGATATTACATAAGTTAAGAAAGATATTCTTTAGTACCCATAAAGTTTAAACACTCAGTGACTCTATTATCAGTAATCCTATCATAAAAAAATGTTTTGTTTCAGTAAAAAATATTAAAATATTAATTGCAGATTAATTCTTTCCACTTTAATTTAAAGCAAATTCTACGGGAACTGACAAAAAATTAGAGAGATACATATTACGTTATGACTGAAGACTTTTATAATATTATGAGTGAATTATATGACTATCAAAATTTGAAGTTTTAAAATATTTTGATGAAGAATCTATTAAAGTTGGAGTTGCGTAAAATATTTAATTTTTAAAATTTAAATGAACATTAAGATTGGCGAACCAGCTGATCGCCAAAGGCAGCTAGTCTTTCTTATAAAGCAAAATTAACTTTAGGAAAAAAAATATATCCATCCACATTTGTCTATATTAGTCATTAAGAACTTTTAGACGCGTTAAGTAATTAGTATCTTCCAGATAAATAAAATTATATTTTCTCTTTTCTATCAAGAATTCGATTAAATTATAACAAAAATTATTTCAAATGCACAGGAAATTATTTCATTCTCGATAAAATTACTATAATGGTGTCGAATCTTTAATTTCGACTACTTAAGGAAAAACGTTGAAATTTAAGTGTTACTGAAAACGATTGGTTAAAACACTTTATTCTCAATTAATTTTCGTAGACTTTTTATTGGATATAAAAAATTTCTGTCGATTATTTTATGTTGCCATTTAAGAAATGTTTAATAATTTATCTTAATTATGCAACATGGCTAGCTTTACATGACTTCTAGTTGCTTCTATATACCAGTTTCGGCTTCTCTAATTTCATTTTATTCAACAGTTATTTAAAAAAAGCATAAATAAATTTGGTTTTATAATTATTTTTTTTCAAATTCTGAAAGTTAACACCCCCTATTTAGTGTTACAAGAAGATAGTATAGTAAATGAAAATAATCAAAATAATGTCACCTCATTTTTTTGACGAAAAAAACTAATAAAAAACATTTTACAGATCACATTAGAACAAATATTATTTAACGACACGAGGAATTTTAATAAATATGATATAACTCATTCAAACTAAAAAGATTAATTAAAAACTAAGAGTTCGGAATGTCAGATAAAGCTTAATATTTATATCCATATTAATAATGAAGATAAATGTATCTTTATGTGTGTTGGCGTTGTAAAGGTTCTACCATTTAACTTACAACAGGCAAATTTGCCATATGCATAGTTGAAGGCCGGAAATGGATAACCGGAAGAAATTCTTTTTTTTCTTTGGAATTTATTTTGAATCTTAATTAATTAAA
Organism: Argiope aurantia; assembly: GCA_026543865.1. NCBI lineage: Eukaryota > Metazoa > Arthropoda > Arachnida > Araneae > Araneidae > Argiope > Argiope aurantia. The sequence continues at coordinate 8,477 of JAPMOR010090799.1, read as the reverse complement.
AATTTGGTAACATTTTGGTATTTACCTAAGATAACTTCCATAACTTCCATTTTCGCACAAAAATTAATTTTAAGTCGCTTCAAAATTTAAAAAATGTTCTTTTTCATGATATTAATTGTGAAATTTTTCTAATTTTGCGGAACTTTGGCATTTTTGTAAAAAAAATAAAATATTTTTAAACTGATTTCCATTAATATATTACATTATTGCTCTGAACTTCAAACCGTTTTTATTGCTTCATCAGGTGTCTAACCACGTGATTTCTTTCCATTGCTGAAAGCTAGAGAACAAGATTCATGTTTAATATCTGTTTATGTAGTTTACGAGATGTATAACGAAACGAAGTTACAATATTTCCAGATTTAGAAGTCAGACGAATCGGATGTTTACGTTTCTAACTGTCCTATGACGTCATTGGAGAGATCTCCATTAGAGAGAATGACGAGAACGTGTACAGAATGACGAGAACGTAGGTAAGGGACAGTTAAAATGCACGGTTCTCAAATCTGATAATATGGAGGAATCTTGGACATTAATGCATTACATAATTTTATGAAAATTAAATATGACCAATACTTCCAGCGAACTAGCTGGTCGGCAAATGCGAATAGTTTTAAATGAAGAAGAAACACCGACTACATTTTGACTTAAACTCAGTGAGTTACTAGCTTATAAAAACATCGATTTTAGAATACTTTATCAACCATCTGAAAGAAAATATGAGAATCAGTACCCAGTTTTTTCACGTTTTATTGATCTAAGATATGACTAAAAATATTGTTTATTGACCGTTTTATTGACTAAAAATATTGATTACTCTGAAATTATAATATTCGAGACTTCATAATCTGGGCAGATTTGATTGCATATTATAGAAAGATATTTTTATTTTAAAAACTAGATTATCAAGAATATTTCGCAGAATTTAACTTCTTAGAACCTAAGGACTGTATAAAATTTAGACTTCATAATTTTTTGTCGTATATTTATGGATCGAAACAAAATAAACTATTATTTATATCATTTAAATCCTTTTGAAAGTAAAACTAAAAACTGATTTTTATGATGAACCAGAGAAATTTTCATTGAATCATTCTGCATTTAAAAAATTATTCTGTAGTGCACATAAGAGTTCAGTGCTGCAGGATTCTGTTTTCTGTGCCCATATTTTTAGAAAAACATGCTAGGTTCAATGAAAAACATTTTTGTATTAATTGAAGTTTAATTACTTCCACTTAAATTTAAAGTTCAGATTTTAATGGAGCTGACAGGAAGTTTGAGATACATAGTACAATGAACGGAGCTGCTTCATTGTACTCTTAATAATAGTATGGTTATATCTTCTGCTTTATAATAGTACTAGCTGCCTTTGGCGATCAGCCGGTTTACCAGCATTAATGGTCTCTAAAATTCAATTAAATATTTTAGGTAACTTGATCTCTTAATAGCTTTCTCTGTAAAATATTTTTAAGCTTCAGATTTTTATAGTTGTGTATTTCAGTCATACTATTATGTAGGCCTTGAACAGTTTTGTTCATTGTGTTACTTATCTTCCTAATTTTCTGTCAGCGCCATTAAAATTTCATCTTTAAATTAGAGTGGAAATATTAAACTGCAATTAATATAAAAACACTTTTTACTAGAACCAACCATGTCTTTTTTTAAATAAGAAAATTGAAAGCAGAATCGTTTATCATTGAAGTTGCATGCGTACTGCAGAATAAGTTTTGTAATTTATATAATATCTTAAAGAATTATTCAACAAAAATTTCTCTGGTTCATCGTAAAATTTTTTTAAATTTTACTTTCAAAATATTTAAATGATATGAATAAAAAATATATTATTTTATTTCAGTCATTAAATGTACTTAAGTAAACATCATGAAGTTTAAATTTTACACAGTCTTTTGGTTCTAAGGAATCATAATCTGCTAAATACTCTTGACACTTCAACTTTTAAATAAATAAATAAATGTTTCCACCTTCTGCGATCAAATATGACCGATTCATGAAGTTTCTATATTAATCTTAGAAAACTTATTTTCATAATCATACGCCAATCACTGTCGAGAAACCCTGACAAAAAGTTAGCGTATCATCTTTGATACCGTCGATGAAGTGGTTTAAAATAGCCAGTTTTTATAGAAGAGTGATATTCAAATTTCATAAATTAGTCAGTTTTAGTGATTGATTAGTTGATTGGAGTTCAACAATTTTTATTTACCTTATTGGTGTCTCGAAAATATTTTGTTAAACATGATTGAAAAGACAGAGGACCTATGTAAACATTTAAAATTCGTAATTAATGAAGCGTTTATTGACTCAAGTTACATAAAATATAATTATTTAGTTCATTTAGATCATTTTGTTAGCAGATGTATCCCAAAATTAGTTGATGGGCGCTGATTAAAGTGATTATCCTATATGTATAACCCATGTTTGCCTTACATTAAACTGTTTTATTGTAAAAGATCGTAGAAAATCCTCCATTTACTTTTTGGAAAATATTATATTTCAAATTTTTTGCACTTCATACAGACACGTGCTACATTTTTATATATTTAATTTGCAATAATAGTTGATTTATTTTTTAATTTGAACTTCTATTAATGTGATGGCAACATATTGTTAAAAGCTAATTTTTTTTTTCATATAGGCGTTCTCGTGCAGATTAAATTTTATTTTTATTTTGTGCGTAATATATTGTTGAAAAGTATGGGTAAAATATATCTTTAAAATTTCATTAAAAATCGAAATTTAATTTATAGGTTAAAGCCTTGATATCATAAAAAAACAATGTTTGGAACTTAATTTGATGTAAAAATCAATTTTTTGTTGTAATATTGCCGCATTGAATAAATACAGTCGAATCTCCTTGGCCGAATTGTCATGGCACTGGTCTTGTGATCAAGAGACCTGGGTTCGAATCCCGCTAGAGACAATGCGATTAATAATATACGTAAATACTTAATTCTTTGATTTTATGTTTCCCTTTATTTCATGTTCCAGAAGATACTGGACATTTCTTTAGTTTACCAGACAAGTGTTCTGGACTTTTCTTACTGTCTCCAGAAGAGTATTCTGGAACTTTCTCTGCTTGTATAAAAGCAGAAGACTTGTCAGTTACTGTATTCTCAGTTCTGAGTTCAGTTAATAAATTGGTTTAGCTCTACCTCTTGTGTGTGTCATTGAGTTCTATACTAAAGTATCTACGTGACAATATTTTCGAAAGTTATAGCGGAAAAATGTTGAAATTTCGCTTAATTTTTAATTAATTAAAATTCTAATTAAAAATTCGAAAAAAAATCGCTATGAGGTGCACATTTCTGGCCTCCAAGGTATGCACTTACCAAATTTGGTAGCAGCAGCTCAAACGGTCTGGCCTGTAGAGCGCCTACACACACATATATTGAGCTTTATTATAAGTATAGATGAGTTATATGACTATCAAAATGTGAAGCCTAAAAAAACTGTTTGTTGAAGAAAAAGAGTGCAAGCTACATAAAGGTTTTAATTGAGAATTTTAGAGAGCATTGTTCCCGGCGAACAAGACGGTCACCCAAGGTGGCTAGTAAGGAATAAAAACACTTATTATGCTACATCAATGTGAATTCTGGAAATTAAATGGAAAACAGCGAACAATTTGAGCTGAATTAAAATTTTCGAATAAGGCTTTGAATGAAGAATTAACATAGAAAAGAGCTTAAAGCAGCAAATTGGCATGATTATTTCGAAGAAATTATCCAAAAACATACAAAAAAAAATTACATATGCAAAGACTCTTTATAGAATTGTGGATTTTTATATCATGATTCATTTTTTGGATATTACATTTAATCATCATTTGGCTAAAAGAAGAAATAAGGAAGCTTTGTGGCACATCTTTGAGTTCCATGTGATTATTAAAAAAACTATATACTAAATTTAAAACAGTTACGAATTCCTTACATATACAACGTCTTTCTAAAAATAAGATGACATTTAAAAAAAACAACCTTCATGTTAAATTAGCAGAGTATTGCAAAAAATATTCAGTTGGTCAATTTGAGCCTGATTTAAAATGTCATGTTCTTTGAAATACAAAAAAAAAAAAAGAGTTTATTAACATTTTGTCAAGATCTATCAATGTTTTTTGGCATCCTATGCATTCATGAAAAAGCCCTTTTTTACTAAATAACCCGAAATATACGATAAAGCTTTCTCTTCCCACATTATTTCAAATTCCATTTAAGTTATCTCCATTATATTGTTTATTTTCTTCTTTCCAGAAACATAAATAAAAATAGGTGAATCATCCTCATAGTTTTTAAAAGAGGATTGATTTAAAAATATGGATCGTTTTAAGAATATTGAAATGAGACGAATGAAAGCAGAAGTTCCTTTGTGAATAATGTGTCTAGATTTATTGTCAATTATCTAGGTCGTCTCGAAATCCTCTTCTTCGTCTTACAGAAGAAAATGCACTCTTTAAGATATAATTAAATCAATTCGTACGAATGAATTTTACCTTTATCAATAAATATTCTGATATTCCAATCAAGTTTTACAAATTTAGGAATCAATTACTTTTACAGTCTGCTACAAATTTTTTCTTTGATGATCTATATCTAAGATCCGTAAGATCCTAAAGTGCGTATAATAATTTTTTACAAAATGAAATGTTGAAACTATTCATTGAAAATGCAAACAATTTTTTTTTAAAGTTTAAACGTCTTCAAGGTAAATATTTTGTCAATTTTCAAAATAAAATTTTTTTTCTGCAAAGTTTATTTGTTGTTTAGATAATATTAGCTGGTATTTGGTTTTTATGCTATGAGCTGCGAGTTGTAGCTATAGGCGAGTGAACCTAAATAAATAAAATAATATTTACTCAATAGTAAACAATTAGGCCTGCATGTTTTCTTAATTAAAAATATTACACAAATTTCATAATTATTGTTAGTAAATATGTCATTAGTGAATAAATAAGTAATCAATATAGCTGATCCATGGCTAACAATTTACAAGAAATTTCTTCATAAGCAGTTTAACTTCCGCATTAATGTCGATTAATGAAACTGGAATTATTTTATATTGTCACTTTAAATTTATCACTTAAAGCATATGAATTAAATATCATTTAAAAAATAACTAAGTATGAAGTGAATACTTAGATAATGTATTTTGAGAATTTTTACATTGAATATACAATTTTTTTTTAAAATGTTTATAAGTATATACTTGAATAGGCGATTTCAAAGGTTTTAGAATAAGTGTCGTAAAATAGTAAAGAGAAAAACTAGATAATAAACTTATATTATGATTATGTTTACCTTTCTATGAAAGCTTTACATTAGCTTATATGATTAAAATGTGACAGCAATTCAATACAAAAAGAATTTAAATATGCTTTCTTGATAAATTAATTCAATTTTTTTATTCGTTTAAATTAAACTTTATACGAATTTTAAAATATTTATTTAATGTATTTACTCTCACCTGAAGATATTGTGTTGGGTGTTCAATACAGACTTCTAAGTTTTGACTCAGTTATCTTATTGGACAAGAAGAAGGGAAAATAAAGGTGGGAGTTTTAATACCAGGTTTAAATTTTCTCGTTTAAATAATGAAATTATATATCTCAGAAGAAAAATGTTAAAAAGATTTTTGCAGTGGGCTACAAAACTTAGTCATAGTTAAAGTATATCAGGAATAAATTTTTAAGAAGTTCCCACGTGATTTTTTTTTTAAATTTGAGGGAGAGTTTTAGAATTCTCTCTAAGTGCGCGTTATATCAAAGAGAATAGTTGGGAATCTAATAAAATAAAATGGATTTTGTTGAATGCTTATAAGTACTTTTTTTGACAGAATTCTAACAATGTTGCTGTAAGTATCCAAGTGGCGATTAAGAAAAAATGGGATAAAATTGAAATTAATATTATGTTTCAATTATCAAATCTGGATTCATTTTCCCCCCGAGAAAGTTACTTTCGCGATTTCTATTTTTTAATGTTTCTCCAGAATCAATCGACACAAAACCACATAAGATAACAAATTAAATAATATAACAAAATAATTTTCTCCATTTTTTTTTTTGACGTACACTCGCGCACGCATGCACACACATTTCTCGGACATTTCAGTTTTCAGTAGCAAGAATAATATTTCTGCACTGTTAAGCGCGAAGACATTTTTTTTTTCATTTTAAAAAAATTGCACACATTTCCATTTTTATTTTAAAATCTTCATCGGAAGACAAGTATCTTAAGAATGTTAATCTGATCAGGGTTCGGGAAGAAAAACAGAGAAAAGTTCTAAAGAAAAACATTTTCTGAAGGAAATCTTGAATTCATCAAGTTTTGCTTGGGGTAGCTTTAAACTCAAGCTTTACTGTCGAAATACCAATATATTGTATCTTGTATTATCGACTTTATTTCAACAATGGAGACAGGAATATCTTTTCAGTTCAGAGATATGAAAAATTCAGAATATCAGTTAAGAATCTGAAGAAAATAATTGCAAGATGTACATTATTCTATTGTTGATATTTTATTATTTATTAATTTAGTAATTCCGAATATTTCTGTGCCAACTTAAAAAATAATATATTTTAAATGTAAAAAAAATAACATAAAAAGAGAGAAAACTAGGAACGCAGAAAGAAGACTAAGAACGCAGGACAAGGAAAGCATACAAAAAAAGCATTTAGTTTAGTTACATTAACGTCATAAAGTAACACTAGGGCAATTTTGGGACGGAACTCGCCATTTTAAACTGCGATTAGATGACAAGGACGACATCTGCACTGCCACCTCCCTCCAAGCTTCCACACTACACCGCACCAGTGGGGAGGTCGCTTGGCAAGTATGGATTTGGCGTGTGCCAGATCCGTTTACACGACGGCTCTTCGGTGGAATCGGGTCTCGAACCTGAAGTTCACCGGTTCCAAAGCCGAGACCTTACCATCGACCCCCCCCCCCCCCCCCCCCCCCCCCCCCCCCCCAATAGCCTTTAAACGAATAGTGAGCCTTAAATATTTAGTGGCCTTAAACGAATTTCAGTGATCTAAAGCACAGTCATTTCGCGGAAATCCGGACTTGAAATGCAGGTGACTTGTTTTAATAATTATATTTAAATATAATCATAAATATTAGCCATCTTTAGCCATCACTTTTTTTCGCTCAAATTAGGAACTTTTTGGGTTGTTAAATATAAATGCCGGTTGTATTTTTATTTTTTTTTGAATTTCAGTTTTTTATTTAATAAGACCAAAAAATATAGATTTAGTTGAATAAAGCAAAATACATTATAACGCATGCAAATTAAAAGTGTATATACTATGAAATAAAAACGAAAGTGAAAATCTTACTCTCGAAGGCATACTTTTCAGTGTTGATTTTAACATTGGCAAAAGCGTGGTTGCACATTTTGATAAATAAGTTTGAACTTCATGACATTAAAAATTGTTAAAATTATGCATTAAATTTTTAAAAAAATATATTAAAAATAAAGAAAGCACAGAGCAGAAATGAAATTGAAATCATTAAAAAGGTAATGTTTTAAGTTTAAAGATGGCACAAAAAATATTTTTTGAGATTATAATTTTAGAAAATATAGTCACCAATTTCCATAGGTAAATCATAGCGATTATTCATTTGGAAATGGTTAAACCAATTTTAGAGAGCGATTAAACTCTGTTTGACGCCCATTTCTGGAATATTTTTTAACATGTGAGAACATGATGCTGTTTTGTGTTGAGGTTTTTGAAGCCACAAAACGCAAAAACAAATACTTGATGATATATCGCTTTTGAGTCATCAATTTTTCGCTTTTAGGGTAATTAGAAAAGGATAAAAAAAATCTGTCAAATCTGTCGCCAAAAAAAAAAATTAATAATTACAACTTGGTGGGAATGTTCGCCATGTACCCGCTTCTACTGTCGGCCAATATAGGGCAGGGTCGTTAAAAGTTGTCACCCGAAGAAACACAGAGAAAACAAGGGGAATGAACACGAAACAACGAGGGGATATGTCCAGAATTATATATATATATATACAAAAATATACCAAAAATATATACCAAATATATACCAAAGACATTTTCAAGCGTCACCCTCAGGCAGGGATTCAAAAAAAGGGATTTTTTCTGTTAAGGAAATTCAGACAATTAAGTCTAATAATGATTCCTTCGTGACCAGAAAATCTCCTGAAATTAGGCCCAAGAGATATAGCATTTTAACAGAAACGAAAAAACAAAACGACAAATTAGAAGAAAAACCACTAATAAGTAAACATACAATAACAAAAAAAAAACAATAAAAACCAAAATACCATAAAATAACAGTAAAGAAAAAAACACTAAAGAAAAACGAAAAGGCAAGAACATACCATCAACAGTCAAGGAAATTTTAAGCTATCGATTGTGATTCCTGGGAATCACAAGGGAGGGTGACCCTTGAAAAAGTCTTCAGGCCGGATTCTTTTTTATTATTTTTTTAT
>JAPMOR010090789.1:0-10972 GCA_026543865.1 Argiope aurantia | reverse complement strand
CGCACCGTAATTGCAATTTCCTAAAACTTGGCACTGCCGATTTTCTACATAACACATAGAGAAAAAATAATATTCATAAAAAAATCCGAATTCGAGATATTGATGAATCTTGACGTCTTAGACTTCTCTCCGCCTGTCTGCGATAAAGAGAACTCAAAAATGTTTTGAACTAGACAGATGAAATTCGGTATGCGGTCTTTATATCAAACTCGTAGAATTCTGTCAAATTTTGAGCAAAATCCGATCAGAGGAATTCTGTATGTCCGGCTGTTTGTATCTATCACGATAGCTACAAAAGGATGAGAGCTAAATGGCTAATGCACAGAATTAACTTTAATATTCTCGACACTTCACACATTTTGAGCGATATCTTACTTATTAACATGCAAACGCGATATCTCAAAAACTTAAATATATCGGTATGTGATTTTGTGATTACTAAGCGCAGTTTTGTGTCAAATTTTTGTTTCAGTCAGTTGAAAAAAACGCGTCTAAAACACGAATTCTATTTTCGAAAAAAAAGGATTAGTTACATAAAAATATTTTTTTTAATTTATTAAACTGAATTTGTCACACACACTCTAGAAATAAATTATAGAATAATGGACATATTTCAAATAAGTAGGAAAAAAGAACCAGTCTTTGGCTACTTATCATTGATCGATTTGACCAATTTGTATTTCATACAAAATCTGATGTCTTCTAGATATGTCTCCAATGTCTGTATGCCCAATGCAACCATAATTTTTGACATGAATGACTAAAATACTATTTCACTACATATTTTCGATGAAGTAAAATCTTCACAAGCACTCAGCTCCAACTACTATACCGGTGTCGTCAGTTTTTATTTCACGCGGTAATACAAGATCTCTGAATGTCTGATCGCCTGTACCTCACTCGAAATTTTCGAGAGATATATCAAAAGCAATATTGAACTTGACCATTCTCTTTAGGGTAAAAACTCAAAAAGTCATCAGCTTTCGACTTCCTTTAGTCTCTCTCCATTTTCGAGAAGTATGACGAAAATATGGATACAGCTCCCCCCCCCCCCCAGTAACTAGATGGGTTTTATTAGGGTTTTTTTTACGAATTTTTTGAACTCCTTGTATACAGAGGTAACGAATAATAATACCTTATGTGTGTTGTAGAAATATAATTTAAATGATGAGATATAGTTAATGAAAATCGGTTATTTGGGGTAACATTCTTTCAAAATATCTGTCAATTCTTAATTTAAATGCACTTTAATATAATGATACAATGTATTTCAGAACATTTAGATTTTCGTCTTCAGGTGTCAGGATAAAGCACATGTGCAAAAATTGCTATTATTCAATACGACTTCTCGGGCCGAAGCCGCATTGCTTACTGCAATTAGTTATACTGAGGGGTTCCAAAGAATATTTGGTTAGAGCGGCTGGATGTTTCATTGTTTCTTGTAGCCCAAGCAGCAAAAGATCGTTGCAAATCATAGGCCAAACATCGTCCCACAGAACGTGTGAGGTTGGGGCGAGATCATCTTTGATCTCGCCCGACATTGGTCATGTCCCCCGGCGTGTTTCCGACGAATTTGCCGATATTTTCCGACGTGAAATATCACGGGCGACTTTATACCAAGCATTTCGCAATGTGTTTCGCAATCGGCAACCCAATACCGATCATTAGGCGATTTATTTCTAAACACTTGTCGGAGTCAAATTTAAATATCAGTTTATTGGTTATTCAATTTCCTCAAACTATATATATTAGAGTCTTAATATTTAAAACTATCATACTTTCAAAATTTTGTCAAACGACTAAAAATACCAAACATTTTGAGTAGTTTACTTTTGTTTATGAACAATTTTGCTTGTTACTTATTATGAGAAATTTAAAATTCCATAAAGCACTTGCTTTTCATAGAATACCATTTTCCATGATTTTAACTTTTCTTCAACTTTTTTACCTATAATTATAATATATATTTCACCATAATTTTACACTAAAAAATTTTTAAATTGTATTTTTTTAAACACTCTCTAAGAAAAATAAGCAAATGTTAAAATTATCTGAAATAATTTTAAATTTGATCACCTGTACATCTCTCTATATACAAGATTTATTTCCTTCATTTATATTTTCTGTTTATTTTCAATGCTTAATTTTTATTATTATTTATTATTTTTTGTAGGAGAAATATTAACATAATCATAGTTTCAGTTGTTTAATTAATTTACTGATATATAAATATACATATTACGTCTACTTTTAAATTTCAAATATTTGTCCGTATCATCTGTTTTTAAAAGTTATTTCATTGAAATTCGTAACAGAAAAATATCAAATTCTTGTTAAAAAAATTTATTTACTATGCACACTTTTATATTGCATAATGCGAGCAATAAACAAAAAATTACTAAAAAATAAGGAATAAAACACAAATTTCTATTTTAATGTATTTTGAACACCCAACACTATATACCCTTTTTAATTAAATTAGTTTACAATGGTGTGAAACACTATATTATATAATTCCTATTATGCGTTTCTTCAATAGACAACATTTTACAAGCACAAATTAATAAGATACTTTGTGGTGAAATGTAGATTTTTATGATCTGTGCAGGAAGCAACAGGACGAATGTTGTTGGAAACATTTCTTTAATAATCACATTCACACACTTAAAACAAACACAAAGACAAGACATTCACGCACGCGGCTTTTCAGTTCAGCGTCACATCTCCTTCTCATTATAATCGCAATGCATTATGGGATGGCCTAATCAGGTATCGCCATCTAGTATCCAAAAGAGAAGGTAAGTGTAATGCAACTGCTACATCCTCCCCCTCTGGCTCCGACGACGTCCCGGCAAGGAGGCAGAATTTGAATTGTCTGGAAGTCTATTGGTTCCTGAGGAAAGGGACTTAAGTTTTGGTGGTCGGCCTCTTTTGCGAATCGGATGCAGTGGTGTATCCGCTTCCAAGTTTCAACTGTACGAACGTAGAGCTGAGGTATGATATGTTCCTAAAGAGGTGGATGGATGACTTGGGCTAGCGATTTCATGGGCAGCTGGAGACTATACGGTGGTACGGCGACTGGGAGATGATCACCAGTGTTGATTCGATGCTCGAAGAAAGGAGTTGGCTCTCCCCTTGGTTGGAAACATTTCTCGTACCTTTTTAGCAGGGAATTGAATTTCGTCCGTTGTTCGCCCGAGAGATGGGTACCCTCATTTTCTCGAAGTTGACAAGGATGGGATGCAACAGGTATAACCAGGAGAGACTTAATATCAGCCGGAGGTTCAATAAAGTTAAACGATTGGTGAGGAGCCTCTGAGAAATACCAAAGTCCTTTCTGAAGATCCAGGACGATACCTGCGGCTCTCAGAAAATCGGCACCCAGAAGAGTTCGGTTTCCCTTGGAATTCTTCAAGACTATCAGTTTCGTGGGGATAACTTTTCCTGCCACACCAATATCTACCGTCGTTGTGAGTATATCTGTTTTTTGTACATGCCCGTCGACTAGGACCATGTCAACAGTACTCTTTTCGAATCTTCGTTCATTATTCTTGAGGAAATGGTAAAGTGTTTCTCCGGCAATCGAATGTGTAGCTCCAGTGTCGGCACACACTGCTGCTTGGGAACCACAAATCGTAATTTCAATAATGCTTGATGGCTGGCTTTCCATTAAGATACTATAAAAGTTCATGTGATTAAGGGTTGGAGGTTGTGTGGTCTCCTTGAACCATAGGATTATATTTCGCACATTTTGCCTTTACAACTCCTGGCTCTCCAGAACCATAGCATGACAGAGGGGGTCTGTCTTTGTAGCTGGGATCCCGCATACTTTGACTGGGAATCCACAGCAGATTCGTTCTATCATGTCTTTGTTCAAATCGGGTTGATTTATATTGATTTCTTTTTGGGTAAATAGCTTTTGTTTCATGTGGTTTTGAGGCAAGCATTAGGTTTACAGAGCGTAAGTTGTTTTAACTGGCCAGTTTCTTCACTAGATCATTTGGAGTAACCCTTTCACTCCATACATCAATAAAATGGTTCTTGACTTCGGGAAGAACTCGTTCCTTCATTTGATCCAAGATCATTAGATCTTTTAATTGTTCAATCTTCGTTATGTTCAATTCTGCTAGCCATGCTTCAAAATAGCTACACAGTTCAAAATGGAAGTCTTTCCATGTGCTTTCAGGTTTTTTCTTGTGAGTTGTAAAGAATTGTCGCATCCTCTCAGCGCTTAATTTAAACCGTTGAAGTAACATGGATCTAATATGATCAAAGTTATGTGCTTCCTGTTCTGGTTCTCTTGCGATGAGCTATGCCACATTATTGGATAGTAGCCCTAGAAGATGAGCAACCCAATTCTGTTTACCTATTTTTAGAATTTTCATTTGACGTTCGAATAGATTTAAGAATAGGGTCATGTCCCCCCCCCCTGCGGGTGAAAGTCAGGAAGCAATTTCTTCAAGTTAAATGTAGTTTGTTGGTCTGCAGGCAAAAGTTCAAGACCAGGAGTCTGCTCCAACTTCTGAGATTCCACTTGCAGACGGAGTTTCTCCAACTCGTAAGCTCTGTCCCGTTCTATTCTTCAATATAATGCAGTATAAAAACACAAAAAAGATAATAGATCACCGGATACGCCAAGAAAAAAAAACACAAAGCAAAGCAATAATTTTGCTTCGTCTATAAACGAAAGGATTCAATAGAACAAAATTACGTTTTGATGGAGTACAGAAATGAAGCACATAAATGAAGCTTTCATAGGTTTCAAAAAGATATATCATTACAACATGAATACTCACAAAATATTTGCAATAAACTTATCAATAAAAGTGCTAACAGAATAAAAGTGATCTGAACATAAATACCTGGTTCTGTTACTTACACAACGGTTTCTTAAAACAAAAGTTATTTTACAAAGTTACATTCTAATTCTAAATATTTTAAATATTCTATATACTTTTTAAATGAGAATAAAACAGGTTATTTTTTAACTTTTCTGTTATTTTTAGAAATAAAACAAAACTACTTATCTAATCCTTGGATCGGCTCCACCAAAACAAAACTGATGAATTTTTCCGTGCTGTAAATTTGAAAACACATACACATTTCTTTTATGGATTTAAATGCACATTTTGCTAGAGATGCACAAACAATAAATTATACTCAGTACAGGGGTCGACGTCCCATACGAGTCAGGACATCAAGGAAGCGAAGATTGCAGAAGCTGGTTCATCTTTTAGGATTGATGTCTCGAACACAATGATGGACAGTTCTCGGGATGAGAATAATCGCATATGTCAGGATGACAGGTTCTCGGGATGAAAAAAATTATTATTATATGAAAAATTAAAAAGACAAGACATTCACGCTCGCGGCTTTTCAGTTCAGCGTCACATCTCCTCATTACAATCGCAATACATTATGGGATGACATAGTATGGGATGGCCTAATCAGGTATCGCCATCTAGTATCCAAAAGAGGAGATAAGTGTAATGCAACTGCTACAGTTTGGTTTTATGGCAAAAGAACCAAATTTGATTTTTGATTAACCCTGACGATTTCAAGAAAATTCCATGCTCAAAAATGCAACACTTCTTTCAATTGTAAGAAATTCCTTATATTTACTATTAACTTATGAAGTTACTTCATGTAGATATTTTATACCTTATTGTAAATGTTAGTGTTAGCTAATGTCCAACAGGTAACATTTTACAATCACAAGTTAATAATTTACTTCAAATTTCTAATATTTTCTTGATCCATAAACGTTCCGTACTGGCAAGCAGGCGCTATCTTGCATATCGTTTCCTTTAACAATTCGCTGTTTAACCCTTTAAAGGGCCATTTTTTTCTAGTCATATTATGTTAAAATATTTTTAGGCTTGAAATTAGAATAAGAAAAGGGATTCATTTAGCTTTTTAGATAAATTTAATTTGATTAATTAATTAATTTTGTTAATTAATAACTAAGTAACAAATCAAGACACATCATTTTGATTGAGATACAAAACTGAAGCATCTGAGTTTCTGACTTACTAAAAAAATTTGTCAGAACTTACGCCAACCTGCATAATTTCATACAAATATTGATAAATTTGGTGGTAAGCGTAATTCCCACAGCCCTAGAAAGGGTTAAAGTAGCGAAAAAAAGAAGACATCCCTCCCCAAAGCGAAATTCTGACTTCCTTCAACATAAAGTAATAAAAATGGTTATCATTTGAAAGAAATTCGTAAATACCAAAAGAGACTTAAAATTTACAACAGCACCCATTTTTCTTACCGAATTCCAAAACTACGTCAAGTGTTCTTTCTTGAAACTAAATTTCATTAGTGTAAGTCTATTCGCTTCCTTGTGGCAAATTAGTATATTTGCCCGTTAGCTCATATAATTCCACTTACAAAACATAAGAATTTACTGAAAAAGGAAAATTTTATTTCCTAATAAATGGATTGTAACTATTTAATTTTACAAATATACTGACCAACTTATTTTTCTTTAGAGTTAATGCACGAGTATTTAATAACAAACTTCATATTTTATAACTAGAAACGGACAATCTCTCTCTATAGTTTTAATTTATTGGATGTGCTCAGTATTTCTTTTGAAAATCTCGACTTTCATAAAATAACAGTCATTATTATAAATATGTATCTCATTATAAAGGGACGAAGAAATTCAGGCATGAAAGAGTTATTAGTTAACTTATTATTTATTGATTAATGAAATATTATTTGATATTTTAGTTTACCGCTAGTTTTTGGAGTTTAAAAATCAGTTTTTTTTTTTACAGTCAGCACCAGTAGAATTTAATGATTTAATAAAAACAACGGTTATTAGCGGATATAGTATAAAACAATAAACAATGTATTCGTACGACTAAATAAATAAGCTTAGAAAATAAAATGGTTCAAGAAAAAACAATGGTAATTAGCTGATATAGTATAAAACAATAAACAGTTTATTCGTACGACAAAATAAGTAAACTTCGGAAATAAAATTTCATAAAAAAATTCTCTTGATTTGCCATTTTAATTTTTAAAAAAATAACAAAGAATTTCAAATCAAATTAATTTTAAATTAATATTGTTCTTAAACATCAAATTTTTACAAAGAAGACAAGAGATTATAAGGGAAATTTTTATAAAATATTTCCAATATTTTTTTATTACGTCTTAATTATATGCACAATCGCAGTTTGTCAAATAATCCTGTTACAATGTATTAAACCGTTTTTCTTATATGCTTTTGAAAAGAATGAAGGCCTTTAACAACTAATATAAAACTTAAACGCATTTGATAAAAAAAATTATATTCTTATATAAATTTTCAATTATTGAAATAGATACTTAAAGACATTTTATGGATAAATTAATCATAAAATTATTTAAAACTAATAATAATTATTATAATTACACAAATTATTCTTATTTCTGCTATTATAATTATTGAAATTTCTATTAGTATCAGAAGGTGCAAAATTTTAACTTTAACCATAAGAATGGAAAATAAACATATGTAAAATAAATAAAAGAACAATTATAATGATGTTTTGTAATTCGCATTCCCTGCTTGTAAGAAACATATATCCATTACAGGCCTCTTCATATAATTAATTCTGGCTCAGTCAAAAATAGCGATAAGTTGTAGGTAAGGCATGGAAAATAACTGTGTTTTATTTATCAGTAAATAAAATTATTACATTTTTTACATACTCGTAAAGTTAAACACCGTATCTATTTATGAGCAGTATATAACGATGATCAGAATTGTATACCCAGAAAACAAAATTAAAAAATAAAACAAACAAAAAAATATTAAAAATCAGTTGTTTTTTTTGTCTCTATCTATCAGTAAGACTTTAATTTTAATAATAAAATTAATACTTATTATAACTAATGAATATATATTCAGTTTCATTTCATTTGCTCGTACAACAAAACTTTCAATTTTTATTCTTTCAGGTGAATGGCGATTCAGGCTCAGATAGAATTTAAGCAAGGTCTTTAATACTATGGAATATTTCTTTGCCGAAAAGAATGAAACATCACTTGAAATTATCAATGTAAATATTTTATAATATATGCAGAAAACGATTTTTTTGCATGCACATTATAACTTTAAATTCGCCTTTTAAAGTTACAAAAGTAAAAAAGAAGAGTACAATCGTCGCCCTTCTCTGCTGTTTATATTCATAAAATATGAAAGGAAATATAATATGGTTTTAAAATACGCTCCCATTATTTATTTCGATTCAAAATATAATAAATAACTAAAATTAATATTTCCTTAAAACGATAAAGAAAAAAAAAGTAAATCGCAAAGAATTCAAATGAAAAAAAAATGATGTGGCGCTAAATTTGTCGCAGCCCTTTCCTATATAACGCATAAGAAAAAAACAAGACGCTACCGCTTTTTTCCTGCTTCTTCAAGCCGTTCAAACATACGAGATCAGCTTTCCAAATACCACAGAGAAGCAGGGGGCAGAGGTTTCACTTCAGCTTTTGGTAAATGGTAGCAGCGCCATTTGAACCCAACAATTCTAAGGGAACAACAAAAGACAACAAGGTGATGTCACTTGGGTGACATATTGGATTTCCTTGTGTTGTTTATTGTTTTGTTCTTTTTCTCGTGCCTGTGACCCTGAGTTCTCATTGCTACTGAGAATATCTTTCATATTTTGCCTAAGTATAATTTTGTATACGTACTCTTTTCTCTCTCTGTGTGTGTTTTATATTTTTTGCTATGAATGTGAACGCCGATGATGCCTGTCTGAAAATTAGAACCTTCTTTATGTGAAACTCCTGGACACGTTTTATTTGAAATTCCTCCACATGAGGACACTTATGATTTCTTAGGCAATTTGTATATTTGCATGATATGTATATGCGAGGTAACTTTCGTATTTCCTTTTTCTCGGCCAGTACATATTGTTCATCATATGTATTAATATCTGAACTCGTATAACTGTACTTTAAAATTTGTTGAAATGTGATTTGTGTTGATTATAATTTTTTTATATTTTTCAAATACAAAAAAAAAATGACCTTAAAAAGGAACAATCCACCGGAAAAATTAATTTACATCTTAAGGAATGCCAGAATGTGCTACAAACATTTCTCTTTGTTCCGTTTTGTTCCATGTTAAAAAATTATTAGTAGATAAATTGGAAATCTTAGATGATCACACTTTTTTTTTGCGTTTGAAAGAATATGATTATGTTACATCTAGGTTAAACTGACCAGTAAATGATGTATTTCAATATTTTGTAAAATTACATGAATTTTTTATGACTAATTTTCACTTATTTTATGAAAAAGAATATATAAATAAAAAACTGCTGATGTTTCGTGCAATATAAATATGTATTTTTTTGATAATCATGAAGAGCACAAGCAGAAAGTGCAATTTTTTTTCTTTTGTTAGGATAATGATAAAGCATAAAGTAAAAATGAACTGTGAATTGAAACCCAATTTTAATTATAAAAAAAAAAGTTGAAATAGACATTTTTTGGAATGCTTCTTATTTGTAATATTTTATTATGTATACTCAATAAATTTGTTTTATAATATTTTAAGTCTGACATTTATTATAACAGTTTGGTGCAATGCTAAATAACATTTTGTCCACTGTGGTTAGAGAAAATGATAATTAACTTTACAAATGAATTTTCTTTACAATAATTACATCCCACAAATTTTTATATCTATAAAAAAACATGAAACTATAGGAAAACTGAATTTATTACTTCAATATATTCTGAAGAGATAATACGAAATTAAATTAATATCCCTAAAACATAATTTCCTGTAGTTAATTTATTAAAAATAATATTTGAACAAATAAAATTGAGAAAAGAATAAAAAGAAATTCATTTGAGAAACTCTTTACACTTCTTAAATTTTTTATCCTCGTAATTTAAATATTCATACACTAAGAAATGGATAATTATTTTCTATTCATATAAAAAAAAGGAATATGATTTTACTTAAAATAAGCTTAATACTTTTTTAATGAAATTTCTACATGCTTTAAATTATTAATTCTCTATAAAAAGTGAATTTCAAATAGTGAGGAAAGGATGTTGTATCAGAATTTTTTGATAATAGTCATGGAGTGGATTATTCACACAGAAGAATGAGAAGCAAAACTAGCTTAAAATTTCAGTCCGTCGATAACTAAAAATAAAGTATAAAATCTACTCCAATCTGTTGTAAAGAGTTGAGACTCCTTACATTGACGACTAAATAGTAATTCTAAATTAACAATGCATAAAAAAATTACGACTGCTCTTAAATTTCATAATTGTCGAAACATGATAAAAATTTAGAAAAAATAACAACAGCAATTGCAAAAACATTTTTACATCGTTGTCAAGGCGACACACATCCTCTCATACCAAGATGACACAGTCCGGTTAGTTCAATCGCAGAAAGTTAGTAGCGCAATTGCCTCTGGGCGGCGCAATGTTAAAAAAGTCGCCATTAGGGTCTATAAGAGAGGGACCTCTCTTCGAATCCCTCCCTGTGCAAAATATAATCAAATTCATCAGACATTCCTTACATAATATTGTTCTCAGAAACACTTAAAATAAAATTTTTATTTACAATAGTGGTGCTTTAACATCTTTTACTTTTTTCAATTTTTTTTATACTTGGTATAGAAGAAATACAGCAATCATCAGAAAATTCGAACTCGAGTTTTCAACAAATCTCAACGTTTTTGACATCTCTGAGTTCTTCAAACACATGTTTGGAAAATCTGTGATAAAAATTTCACAAAATTATTTTGATCGAGACGGAAAAAATTTGATATATACTGATATATACTGTCTTTATACTGAATTTGTAGATATCTGTCAAATTTTAATATATTACTCTTTAATTGGAAAAAGTATTTTTAGTCTGATAAAATAAAGGAAAAATGAAACTTTTCTTTCCTTCAATAGGAAAATTGCCTTAAATATATTGCATGGT